>JAOVVB010000043.1:22975642-22988251 GCA_028570985.1 Heterobranchus longifilis
CAACAAATCAAATCAAGCATTAACTGTCCGAGAAATGGCCTCACATTTGTCTCTAGAATACTCTGGTATACAGAGAAGTTCATGGTCGACTCAGAAGCTGAAATGTGCCCAGGTCCTGGTGGCAAAAACAAGCCCAAATAATCACCCCTTCACCTCCGTGCTTGACCGTGGGGTTTGAGATGTTTCTGCTGGAATGTACTGTATACAGCTCACGAAATAAAAATAAAAAAACATGTGCAAAAAAACTGCTTAGGTAAAAATATGCTGTTTGGTTTTTGCCTAACCGCTCCCCTTTGGTCTCATTTGTCCCTAGAACATTGTTCTTATGGTTTGTGCTTGTTGTTTTGTGTCCTTTTTAGACAGAAGAGGCTTTCTTCTGGCAACCCTTCTAAAAAAAAACAACGTATTTTATACTTAATAACTGTGCTCGTAATGTACTTATTTGTAAACAGAAATGGTTTTATAATCCTTTCAGATTGGCATGCAGCTTCTCTAAGAGCATTGCTTATATGTCTTACCCTCTTGGCCTTGTGTTAACACACACCTGAATGCTACAGACATCAATCCACCCAAACTTTTTTTTTTTAACAGAGATCTGCACATCTTCTAATAATCAATTAATCAATTAATGGGTGCTTGTATTTTTTATTCTTTTTAGTTTATTTTTTTGTTAAATAAATAATTGTGCAGTAACAGAAGGTTATATCTTGTCCACCTAATGTTGTATTTGCCTAATATTGTACTTGATGAGATGATGTTTATTGTGTTTTTCACAAAAACAGAATTAAAAGAGAAAGTACTAACTTGTATTGGAAGCAGGCTAAATATGACTCAACAAACAGTAACTCACTCTCACTTTTACTCAGACATAGGGCACCAGTCGGGGTACACCCTGGACGGGGTGCCAATCCAGGCGCACACACACATACACACTTAAGTCATGTCAAGTCAAGTAGATTTTTATTGTCATTTCAACCATATAAAGTACAGTTCAGCACATGATACAAAACAACATTCCTCCAGGACCAAGGTGCTACATACAATATAAATTAACAACATAAATTAACTAAACTAACGATCCAAGGCCTAATTATCTGACTAGCTGAGACAAAGCAAATTAACACCATAAATTAACAAAAGTATCTAAGAACTATACAAAAAACAAAAAGACAACAAAAAAAGTGCACATGCATGTGAGATGATAAATCCTGTATGAATAAATCAGATGAAAAACAGTAAACGGTTTCTGGTTGAAGTAGCTCAACACTACAGGCATCTCACTATACATCTAAGCAGTTGAGGGTTTAGGTCCTAATGGTGGCAACTTGGCAGTTGTGGGATTTGAACCTGGGACCTTCCGAACCATAGTCCAGATGTCTGGAATGTCAGTTAGCCTAATCTGCGTGTCTTTGGACTGTGGGAGGAAAGCGGAGTATGCGGAGGAAACCCACCAAGCACCATGGCACGCACACTCAGTCAGTCCGAGGGCGAGTATCGAACCCGGACCCTGGAGGTGCAAGGCGACAGTACGGACCACTATGCTGCTGTGCCACCTCCAAACAAACAAAAGAAAGCTATTTAACGTATCAGAATGCTTGGTAGGTGAGAATCAAAACAGAATCGACTCGACGATTCGACTCGTGCATGGAGGCTGTCTAGAACGTAGTGTAGAACGTAGTGCACATCTCGTTTTATTAGGATAGAGGGGCACACTATCCCGCGCACACACGCAGTCACGTGCTGCGCCGCTCGTGGGAGACTTACGGTAGCTGTTTTAAAAAAGAGGAAATTCTGAGCGCACACGTACGCGCACACGGACTGAAGAGCTGACGGGACAAAACACTGCTTGTAGCCTGTTTAAAGTGGGAGTGTGTGTGTGTGTGTTTTGGCGGGGGAGGGAGATTATCAGCAGTTCTCTCTCTCTCTCACACACACACACACGTCTCACACGTCCATGATGATGATGAGAGGAACGAGGGAATATCTGCGCTTGCCTCCACTCACACTCACACACACACTCACACACCGTAGCTGAGATCGTTGGCGCGTCCAGCTGCGTTCTGCATGCACACTCGGCTTCGGGGAGACATCGATCGTCTTCGCGGCTCATTTTGCACATTGCATTTGATCATGATCATCAACAGTGGAGTGTAGCTTCTCAGTGGGCAAGCAGGGGGACAGTTTGGACACAAATCGCGTGTGCGTAGTTCGGGCTGGAGACAGAGCCAGGAGGAGGAGGAGGAGGAAGCAGAAGACAAGGAGGAGGAGGAGGAGGAGGAGGAGGCGGGGGAGACTCAACGCGTAAGATGACCATGTCGGTCCCGGAGAGGATCTCGGAGTCTGGAGGAAAAGAAGAGGAGAGTGAGGATGAGAGTGAGATCCTGGAGGAGAGCCCGTGTGGCCGCTGGCAGAAGCGGAAGGAGCAGGTATGTCTCTCAGCTCCTCTGCTTACTGCAGCTACAGACCCACATGAAGACTAGTTAAACATGGCCTACATCATACTTTACTTGGCAAAAGAAAAAAGCTCTGCATCAGCTATAACATTATGATCAATTGACTGGATCCCCCCTTTTGCCACCATAACTGTGATGCACTGTGTTCTGACTCCTTTTTATCACCACCTTTTCCATCGATTAAGCGGCACGGTTACTAGAGTTTGATTCCCGTGTGCATGGAGTTTGCATGTTCTCCCCGTGCTTGGTGGGTTTCCTTCACGTACTTCGGTTTCCTCCCACAGTCCGAAGACATGCAGTTTAGGTTAATTGGCGTTCCCAAATTGCCCGTAGTGTGCGAATGTGTGTGCCCTGAAATGGACTGGCACCCTGTCCTAGTGCCCCAAGTCTCCTGGGATAGGCTCCAGTCCCCCCGCCCCACGACTCCATCACAAAAACCCCAAGATCCAGATCCAACAAAACTCACCTGCCTGTAGCCTTAGTAATCCTGAGGACTTTGATTAGCTTGTTCACGTGTGTTTTTGATTAGGGTTGGAGCTGAACTCTGCAGGATTGCACTGTAGGCCCGAACTTGCCTACCCCTGGTATAGACGATGAGTGAGTGAGTAATCTACATTAGCACTTCTATTGGATTGGACAACACAAGCCAGCCTTTGCTCCCCATGTGCATCAGTGAGCGTTGGCCATCGATGACCCTGTCAACCTGTTCACCGGTTTTCCTTCCTTGGATCACTTTTGGTATCTCCTGACCACTGCAGCCTAAGAACATCCCACAAGAACTGCAATTTTGGAGTTGCCCTGACCCAGTTGTCTAGCCATTACAGTTTGGCCCTTCTCAAAATTTAGAAGCTATATTTTTTTCAATATTTCAGTACAATATACCGTGGGATATATTAGGTAGCAAGTGAAACTTTGATGTGTTGGAAGCAGAAAATTGACTTAATTGACTTTGACTTGGGACAGATTGTAATGGCTAGACAACTGGGTGAGAGCAAGTCCAAAACTACAGCTCTTGTGGGATGTTCCCAGGCTGCAATGGTCAGGATGTACCAAAAAGTGATCCACTAAAGTGATCCACCAAAAGGAAGGTGGACTGGTGAACTGGCTACAGGATCATGGGTGGCCAAGGATCACTGATGCACATGGAAAGTGAAGGCTAGCCTGTGTAGTCCGATCGATTAAAAGTGCTAGTGTAGATCAGACTTATGAAAAGGTTCATGCTGGTTGTGATAGAAATGTGTCAGAACACACAGTGCATCCCTGTTATTGTGGGACCTACTCAATATTAGGTGGATGGTCATAATGTTATGGCTGATCGATGTAATAACACCAGAGCCGATTGTTAACTTGTGCGGAGATTTCCTCCAATACAATACACTCGAGGCTACATTGTATTAAAGTGTTATTCTTTTTTAAATTATTTATACAAACTTGCATTCCATCAGCATAGAAAAACAAACAGGCATGAGTTATTACTCAACTCAGCCCAGGTTAATTGGACTCATGCGCACGTGCGGGGTGATAACAGCTTGGGTGTGGAGGGCTGGAGGCTTGAGACTTGGGACGGAGACACAACCCGGAGTTCGGCTTCACTGACCGCCACTTTGCGATAAAGTGGTAGTTAGGAAGCATTGAAATCTTATCTCGGTCCACACAGAGCTCATCCAGCTGCAAAGCCTCTGGTTGAGTTATCACTGTTCAGTGTCACGGTCTCATGCTGTCTTCAAGACCCTTGAACGCCAGGCGGGACATTGTTGTAATTAGGCCTACATCTTGTGTCTGTTTTTTTTTTTTCTATGATCCCTAGTTTTCAAAGCTGCAGGTGTGTCAATAAGAAAAAAGTCACATGCAGGGTGGATACCAGTATAAACAGACATGTACCCGTAATTTTATGATAAAATGCACCAAAGTGTATTACAGTTTTGAGCAAGTAAGGATCAGCTATTAACACATGATGGAATATTTTGTTCATTCTTCTGTTAACAGTTTTAAAAGCAACAATCCCCTTAGGCGTGGAATGAAGGCGTTAACAGATTTTCGAACAAATCTACGAAAGTTTGAGACTCATTTAATGTTTTATCCTTTTCTTTAAACTGAACTATAATTCAATTAGGCCTACTGGTTCATTTCAAGATTCCTGTCTATTTGTCTCTGGGACAATCCACTCACTGGGTGACCAACAATCCAGTTTTTGGCTGGAAGAATTTTCATGATTTGAGGATGGATATAATCCAATCTGAAAAAAAGGTAACAAATCTTAGTCAAACTAACGGTACTTATACAGTACCATGAGTATATCATAAAAATATAGGAGTCTAGGTAATTCTTTATGCTGTGTATGCAATATGTGGTACTTGCAGCTTTTAGAGTTTTTTTGCCTTTGGAGGTGAACCATTTGGTTCTTTTATTAAGTAAGGGAGTTTTTTGTTGAGAAACAAGCTAAAACCAATTGAGGTTTTCACACATTGTACTTTCTTCAAGTGTGCAGGAAGTGTGAGTAGTCATTCATCGCTGTAAGATGTCAATTGGAATTTGGTGATTGAGAGATCACAGGAGGGCAGGATCTGTTTGCATCGTTGGGTTTTTTTACATTTCACATAATATTTAGGGCCCAAGCACTATGACATCACCCATATGTTGTCATAATGTGTAAAGGGCCTTCTTGTTTGCTTGGGCCCTCCTGTTCTTCTAAGGATTTTTTTCCTGAGCCATTGGTGGCGAAGGCGCAGGGTGCTTGGGCCCGCTCATCATTGCTTGCAACTATATATTTAAAAAAATCTCATCTTGTTTGTTAGAAATATTTTGGTTGCATGTTTGTCCTGTGCTGTATGAGTTGCACTCAAGCCCCGTCATGCATTGTAGGCTGACTGGCATTTCTGTTTACCCAGAGTGTATGATTAGGTATGTGAGTGGGTGTGCTTTTTTGCCCTCAGTGTGTCATTCAGGTTGTTCCCTGCCTTGTGCCTGAGTTACTTGGGATAGACTTCAGGCATGCTGTGACCCTACACAGGATAAAGCGGTTAAGAAAAGAAATGAAATATCTGTTGGTTAGTGCCTTATATCAATAACACCAATGAGAAGTTGGTAGCGTCTGCCACATCGACGATAAGCTAAGTTAGAGAAGCATTTAATAGACTTTCACTCCTCATTTTCCAATGACATTAATGTTAATGTTAGATTAATGAGAAAACAGCTTTACAGTTGCACCAAGTTGTAGCAGAGACTTGGTTTAGCTAGCGGTACGGTGGCTTTGACAGTGGTATTAGTCTGAATTTAGCATGACACTTTCGTGAATGTGATTTTTTTCGAGCATAGTATACAGAAAAAGAGGTGAGGGAGATAGGCAGACTCCAGGACTAAAGGTCTGCTGCATCCGTCTCTTTAGGTAGAAATGATGTTATGTGTAGTCTTAAGGAACGACACGCAAGAAAGTATTCCTTCATCCTATCTGTGCTTTTAATTGAATAAGACTTGAACCGAAAACATGTTTTGGGGAAAAATCTATTTCTATAATATTTGGTTTCATTTGACTAAGAAGGAAAGTTCTTGTTTGTCAGTTCTTGCAGTAATATGGTGTCACTTCATCCAGCCATCCATCTAGGATCCTCTGTAGTCCAACTAGGGACTGTGGAGGCCAATGGTGACCATTGTATTTATTCCCTCTCACTCACTCGTCCTCATTACCGCTTAATCCTGTATTCAGGGTCGCGGGGGGCCTGGAGCCTATCCCAGGGGTCTTGGGGCACAAGGCGGGGTACACCCTGGACAGGGCGCCAATCAATCGCAGAGCACACACACATGCTACGGCAATTTGCGAACACAAATTAACCTAACCTACATGTTTTTGGACTGTGGGAGGAAACCAGAGTACCCGGAGGAAACCCACCAAGCACGGGGAGAACATGCAAACTCCATGCGCACAGAGACGGGAATCGAACCCGGACGTTGGAGGTGCAGGGCGACAGTGCTAACCACTAAGCCACCTGTTTTACATTTCAGGGATAATATTTTATACATCAAAATATTATTACAAAATTATACAAAGTATAGCTGTTCTATATCTGTGAGGAAAATATTTGCTATCAAATCATGGTAGATTTTATTTCTGCAGTAGAGAAATAAATGAGGAGGCAGTGTGTGTCATTGTGTAGTGTATATGGGTTTTTTAGACACCTCTGCAACTACCAACCATTATTACTTCTCTTTTATTTTTCTTTATAAATTCTTTAATATCTTATAGACAACCAGGTGTCTTTCTTTGTTATCCAGAACAACAGTGAGATCCTAAACTGTCTGGCAGACAAACTATTGTTGTTCCTCATTGCCTTCATCTCTCGGCAGCCTTGACAAAGTCAATTACAAGACTCTACTGGTCAGACTAACAAGCCTTGGCAGTGCCCATATAACAGCAGTGTTTGTTTCATACCTAGAGGATTGGTCATATCAGGTGACATAAGGAGATCCACATTTGCTCTACTGGTGTGTCATGAAGCTCGGTTCCGGATCATCTTCTATTCTTCTTCACTTTACTCTTCTTCTTTTCTATTTGCATGCTCACTTTGTGATGTAAAATTTAAAAAACTTTTTCATACCTCTGCTACTGATAACACTTAACTCATTCTCATCCTCTCCATCCCTTAGACAGTTATATTGCTGTACAGTTCTTAAAATGTCATGACATATCATCATGAATGGCAGCTTATTACCAAATCTAAGCATGACTGAGGGTTGACATTGGGGTAATTCTGGGCAACCAGATATTCATCTATCTTCCTATGACTAACCTGTCTTTTCACAACACCAGGACCACCTGAACATTTTTCTCCATAGAGGCCAATCAGGCATTTGTTAAGTCTGTTGTAATCTAAATAAAGCTACTTGCTCCTGACAGGTAATCACCTGTTTGCCATTCACCGCTAACCTGATCCAGAATGCAGCTGCCTGACTGATGTTCATACCATACACGCTCTCTCATCACCCAATTGTTGCGTTTCATCCACTGGCTTCCTTTAGCTGTCACGTCAGATTTAAAACAATATGCTTTCCTCTAAAAAAAAAAGAAAAGAAAAAAGGGGACCCGCACCCAATTTGTTAAGGGTGCTTATTAAATGTGGCTATGCACCATGCTTCCAAGGCTCAACCTGATGATACGAGAAACACATGTTACATGATACACTGTAATAACTCATACTTACTCCTTCCTAACAGGTTGTTAGTTTGACAGTCTTCTATAGACGCTCCTCTAATGGTTCTAGCATGACAGTTTCAGTACTTCACTGTACATAAGCGTGTCTGGCAAATGCTGTAAATGTAAAAGATAAATCCTTTGTCTTCATATAGTCCTGAAGGTGCTGTTCTAAGAGGGCTTTATGCAAGTCATTCACTTCTAAGCCAAGGTCAGCTGAGACCAATAAAAACAGCAATGTCGCCCCCTGCTGATGAGAAACACACATTGCGATTATGAGCAGAAACATCCATCCAAACGTGATTTTAAAGTCATATTAGACATCAAACTTCACTGAACCAGGACCTGCTTTTCTTCAATATTTATGTACAAAAGCAACAGGGGGGAAGAAAACTCAGCACTCAAATGTACTTTTTGTGATGAAAACATAAATGACTTTTATTAACACTGCTTTCAAATGCACTGTGAGATACCCACAGTTCACCTATATAATGGGCTGTTTTTTAAAGTTTTTTTTACAGGTCTTCTGCTTTGTAATTTTAGACAATTTTCAGAAGTCCCAAGATCATATACAAATCCACATATTATAACCCACTGTCGCACATAATCAACACAGCATGGAAGAGAAGTCACTGATGATGTGCAACATTTCCAATTTATGTAAAAGTCTAAAAGTTATGTTTTTCTTTTTTCTAAATCTGTACAGGACCTTACTCTTGGAGAGTGTAGAAAAGCTGGTTATTCAACCAGTTATTCACTGGTCAGCCACATAGTTTCACGTTTTTAATTCACCCCATGTAGAACGCCTGCATTACATCATCAAGAAATGGCAAGGCACTGCCAAGGAATTAAGTAATGTGAATTTAGCTAGGACATCAGTACAGACTTTATAACAGATTGTAATTTAAGTCTGTGAGTCCAGACAGATTTTCAACTGAATGAAAATAAGTGATGGTTAAATACCATAATATACAGGACAACCTGAAAGTTTGGAACCATAAACAGCGAATGGTTAAATTGGTAGCCTCTGAATACACTGAATACAAGAATGTTAAACATTTCTTAATGTATCAGAACTGATGTTACATGCAGAGGTGAATGCCTCCATTAGTGCCTGATTGTTCTGGGCCTATTACAAAAATGTTCTTTTGTTTATTTTAAAGCCATACAAGGTCTGAAATGGATCCAGATTTTGGGCCACCCTGCAGCTGTAGATCACTGTAATTTAAGACAATCTTACATTTTACACTGCCAAATTCTCTCCTCCAAAATGTTTTATTCATGCTCCAAAGATTAATAGTAATAATTTGTTAAACTCCCATAATCAACTGATTAGTGGCAAAGTAGACACTTTATTGCATCTTCTGTTTGACTCAAATGGGCCAACGCCCAAAATCATTGTTAACAAAACTGAAAACAAAAACAAGCATCTGTCCTTCAGCAGCAATTGTTGCAAAGCCCGTTTAAAACACAACTGTGTGACTAAAACACCTTTTAGAACAAAGATTTTTTTTTCCATTGATAAATTATGACAGAAATACTTGTAATAAATATGTACATCAAATATATATCACTTGGACTTTACATCTTTCAACCTTTGTTTAAAGCATATCAAAACTGACAGATAAAGCTGTTAGTTGTGCTTGTAGCTACATTGGAGAAATTCTGTAATCTTGAAAACAAAGTAGCAGAGAGGGAAAAAACCCTAAAAGAAACAACCCACTTGAAGCAGTCTTTAGTCTTTTAGTCTTTATCAAAAAAAGAAAAGAAAATATATATATATATATATTTTTTTTACAATTGTTCTGTAGTCACACTGACATGAAACACTGCTTTGTGTGTTTGTGCATGTGGTCTCAACAGTGATGGGTTCACCCCAACAGGAGGCCTGAAAGAGCATTCAGGTCCCTCATGTAAGGGTTTTCATTGAGGATGCGGTCGATGCGCTGCGTTTGGTCAGGGAAAATGTCGTACAGCTTCCTTTTCAGCGCCGTAGTTTCTGAGGGTGAGCGCTGGGGAGGTGGAGAAGGGGACGGGCGAGGTGGATGCCAGTCAGGTGGCCCGGAATGGGGCCAGTGCGATGCTGATCTGGACTGAGTGGGCAACTGGGCATGCGTTTGGGCATAGACTGATGGCGTGGACTGCAGATCCATCCTCACTGGAGGCATGAGAGGACTTGTAGTTGATCTAAACAAAAACATAAACGAGGTCACATCATTTTTCAACCGAATTAACAAGTTTTAATGGTAAACCAACACTATGCGTGAATATTTTTTGGGGGAACTTACCGGCTGTCTTTACGCAGGAACTGCTCCAAGGGAGGCCCGTGTTTTCCCAAAGGATCATCTGGGATCATGAAATGATCCTCCACAAATGTAAACTGCAGGAGTCTGGGGGGAAAAAAAACAAACAAAAAAAACAGTTCATATCCAGGTTTATCAGTTATGTCAAAGTCTTCCTTCTGACTCATGTATGTATATAGACACCAAACTAAATAATTTTTTTTTACCTCTCCTGTATGATCTTTCTCCAAGCCTCAGACTGTGTAACAAAGTCTCTCAGGTTGTCATTAGTGACAATGATGCCTCCAGTCTTCTCTGCCAAGTGAAGCAAGAACCTGTAAGATGGCAGGGAACGAAACACTGTATCAACTGTGTCAATTTTTTTTGTTCTTTGAAAAGATGAAAATGATTAGCAATCTTCTCTGGTTTGTGTAATGATGAATCTTATGAGATGATTTATGATCATCTACATCAAAATAAATGAATGGAAAAATATACCTGTCATCGTGTGAAGATATCCTTTGCCCACAGACCTCTCTAGATGGGGTGAAGGACAGCAACCGCAAGTCCTCTAACTGATTAAGGAAATGTTGTTCTACCCGGAAAAAGGACAAATATTATTAAAATCTTTCAACCCAGGAAGTGCAAACAAACTAGATTGTGAGCACATTATGTGAAAATAACTATTTAACACGTCACCAGGATGCATGTATATAACAAACCTCTGAAAAGAATGTAAACCTCTGAAAAGAATGTAACTCTGGAACCCATGTTAACTGACGTCCAAGGTGCTAAAGAACATTTACACCTGACCTGCAATCAACCTAAAGCAAGTGATGCTGGGCCAAGGCTAGGAAGATGGTAAAGTGCCCTCAGTAATCTTAACAACGGTCTGTTCGCTTTGTTGCGGTCAGGCAAACACATCCATCCTTAAGGCTCGCACTGGAGCCTTTTCCTGCAGGCTATTTGGGCACTCAGCATGGACAACACCTAAGACTGACCGTTTTGACAGTTTGACACATAACACCCCCACACCCCATCATCTTGCTAATACACAAGTATTGAGTACTTTTAGTGTACATTTTTTATAAATATTCTTGCCACAGATAGTTAAAAACTCATGATGATAAACAATTTATCATCACACAGCCAACACACCTAAATCTATTAAAAAAATTAATGTTGTGGTGAATCAATCAGAATTAAAACTCGAAGGCTTCATTGTTTTCTGGCCAACCACATATACTTATACTAGACTAGGCTAGGCTAAACATCAGAAAAATACTGACTTAAAAATGATTCATCCCAGAAACCTAAAGATAACTAACTAAACCCTATGTCATCACTTGCACTGAGAGTAAGTAAAGAGCCAAATTCTTGCTGGCTGTGACTCACTGGTAAACCAATTAGAAACTTGCTATAATCGGAATTGATTGGAAAAACAATTATAATAATGGACTTATAGATAAGGTATGACTATGATAGTACTACATTGAATGTCTGCCAGTCCCTAATGTCCTGGAAAATCTGAGTATTAGCATGAGACCTTTGAATTGACATTTTAATTGTGACATTTTCAATTTGAAGAGAAAATATACATAGCTTTATCAGGTCTGCTAGAACCAGATTTCTACATGACATAAGGACTTCACCGTTAACACGAAAAGTGACCTATTAACACACATCAAGAGCTGGATCACTGTTCCTTACAACTAGTTATATGAGCACAAATCCCCACAGCCATGCTCCCAAATATAATGCAAAGCCCTTCCAGAAAAGTGGATATTCTAGAAGCAAAAAAAAGGGTCTAAATCTGGAATGCACATATTTGTATGACGGTCAGGTGTTGACATGCTTTTGTCCATACCCTCACTGAACACTTTATTAGAAACCTCTGTCATGAAAGTATCTAATCAGGCAGTTATATGGCAGTAGTGCAATGCACATACAGACCATGGAGTTCCTGGCCAGTAATGCTCACACCAAACACCAGAAGGGAGGGAAAATGTCAGTGATTTTGACCCTGTCCTGATTGTTGGTCTCATGATTGTTGGTCTTTACACCACATGATTGTGAATGATCTGAATGACAAGGGTATCACAACTGTTTTTTTTACTCCCTAATGGCATGGACATATCCCAGGATTACGATACCTAGAATCACTGGATGAGGAATCATGTTCTTTCATAAATTAGCCACATCAGAGTTATGACCTTAACACCATTAAATGCCTTAAGGAAGTGCTGGATAAGATTATCTATATGATATAAATGTAAGGTAATTAAGTAACAACAAGTCAGTTGTTATATTAAGACACAAAGGTCAGTGGTTCTGGAATAGCACCATGATGAAACTGATTCTCATGATGACCATCACTGGAAAGAAAAACTAAAAATTACATCTGCTGCAAAAAAGTTCATTTAGAGTTACCAGCCTCAGAAATCACCATTAGAGCACTTCAGATTATAGTCTTCATGAAGGCTTTACAGAGCATAAGTAGCAGACACATCTCAATATCAACTGTTCAAATGAAATTATTGCATATATTGAATGCCTTCAGCATTGTTTTATAATTTGGAAGGAAATAAAAATTTGGATGGATGATTGAATTAGGAGGTGTGTCCAAGTAAACATGTACAATCGCTTTTAGAACACTCGACTAGGCTGCATTTACTCGAGGACTGGTAGT
>JAOVVB010000043.1:23007316-23027839 GCA_028570985.1 Heterobranchus longifilis
GCTTTGGGGCTGTTTTTCTGCAAAGGGACCAGGACGACTGATCCGTGTAAAGGAAAGAATGAATGGGGCCATGTATCATGAGATTTTGAGTGAAAACCTCCTTCCATCAGCAAGGGCATTGAAGATGAAACGTGGCTGGGTCTTTCACCATGACAATAATCCCAAACACACCACCCGGGCAATGAAGGAGTGGCTGCGTAAGAAGCATTTTAAGGTCCTGGAGTAGTAATAGCCTTTATTTATCTGCATGGAGGAATGAGCCAAAATACCAGCAACAGTGTGTGAACACCTTGTGAAGACTTACATAAAATGTTTGACCTCTGTCATTGCCAACAACGGGTATTGAGATGAAATTTTGTTATTGGCAAAATAATTATTTTCTACCATAATTTGCAAATAGATTCTTTAAAAATCCTACAATGTGAATTTCTTATTTTGTCTCTGATAGATGAAGTATACATATAATGAAAATTACAGGCCTCTCTCATCTTTTTAAGTGGGAGAACTTGCACAATTGGTGGCTGACTAAATACTTATTTGCCCCACTGTATATCCTGTTATGTTTTTTTTCTCAATGGGAGTGGTCACTTCAAGTGATGGAGCAGAAAACTCCCATATAAACCCAGATCTGGTTCACTAGTCTACAAGATATTAAGCCAGTTTGAGGCTTAATATCTTGTATAAATCCTCAAAAATATTAGTATAATTATTTAAGACCTATCTGACTATAACGACCTTCTAAAACAGATTTGCTTCCTGAGAACTGTGTAGAGGAGAAGACCAAGGCTATAGATCCGAACGGCATCCTGGCAGAGATAAACCACAGCGACCGGCCAGGAATCCAGCTAAAGTATGTTACTCATGTCTCTGTTTGACGTTTCTCTTGATCATATTTGACTTTTTTTCCTCACTGCCTTCTCTTCTGTCTGAAAGGTACTCCCATGTCTCTCCGCTGGAACTGGACAAGTTTCTTGAGGATGTGAAGTAAGTGTAGAGGACAGGAGGCTGTTTAAAGGCACATCATTGTGTTTTAAACTCATTATTAATTCAATTTGAAAATGTTTTGTGACCTTTAACTATTAATTTGTTTAGAAATGGGATCTACCCCCTGATGAACTTTGCCTCACAGCGGCCGCATCCTATTCCACGTGCCCTCTCTCTGTCCCAGGAGCATATGGAGACGGTGAAGACTCCAACACCAGAGCCTCAGGAGACAGAGACCAGGAAGGTAGGAAAACATTTTACTTTATGAATGAATGGTTATTAATTATTTTAGAGAAAAGCAGAAAATAATATGCTAAACGTTATGGTTTTCTGGGACTGTTTATTTCTTTTGAGAATTAAAAAGTTTTAGTATAGGTACTTAAAAGCCATGCATTACACATATTACAGTGGCTTAGTGGTTAGCACTGTCACCTTGCACCTCCAGGTCCTAGGTTCGATTTGCTCGTCGGGTCTGTGTGCATGGAGTTTGCATGTTCTCCCTGTGCTTAGTGGGTTCGTCGCTTTCTTCCCACAGTCCAAAGACATACAGATTAGGCTAATTGGCGTTCCCAAATTGCCCATAGTGTGTGAATGTTGACCGGAGGTCCTACCACGGTTGTGCTAAATATGAATGAGTACAATGTCACCATTGGCCTCCACAGTCCCTGGATTGATGGATGAATGGATGGATTGCCCATATGATGTTAAATATTAAGGAGTTAAACTTATGTCATGCAGGTTATCCAAATGCACTGTAATTTAGAGGCTAATGAGGAAGGCACCAGGAGTCATGTAAGTTTTACATACACCTCAGTCATTCCTTCAATTCAGACATATTTTTCCTCAACTTGACTTTGCATACCTAAAACATTTTGTCATCCATATCTTTAGCTATCCCTGTTTTTGAAGATGGATGACAAACTTCATCGCCAACTTAGCTGTGACGTTCTTCCAAGTAAGTTGTCCTGTGTCACCTTCTTTTTCATCCTTGGTTAAACATATTCACAATTAAATGTCATTGTGTACAAGAACTATTCAAGTATACTGTACTGAAACTTTGCCATTTGTGTTTGGTGCATAGACGTTGCTTTGACACTTTATATGGATGACGGTTTATTAGTTTGACAAAATAAAAAATACATTAAAAATAATAAAATACCTTACCTTTTTGTAAATATTCAAACTTAAAAAAAAAAGTAACATACTTACCATAGGAATTTAGTCCTCAGCTCTATTTACATTACTGCCACAAATTAAATGCAACAAAAAGTGCAGTAGGCCTAGCTATCCTACAGACAAATATTGTTTTTATAAAGATGAAATAAACAAATTTTAATCAAAATGGCACGCTTGTAGTTAAGGGAGCTCTTTAAGAAACATAGCTGTATGAAGATACTTGGGTACACAAGAGACTATTCTGTTGTGTTGCATGGTCATTATATCCTGATCTAACATTTTAATTAGTGGCTAAATGTGATCTGATGTCTTTTCAGCTGACCACCCCAGAGATCTGGCCAGTGAGCTGGTCCATCATGCATTTATTAGCGAGGTGAGATGAACAGCCTTTATAAAACACATCATTAACGCAATGTGAATCTCGTGCGTGTGCACCATTTAATTTGATGAATTCAGTAACGATAATCTGATTATGTGTCAATGTTGGACAGGATGACTGTGAGAAGTTGGCATGCTTTCTGGAAGAGGCACTGGGAAAACATTGGGGTGGAGCTTCCACGTCTCCTTCATCGATTGTGTTAATGCACTGAATCGCACTGGAACGCTGTCACGAAGCAGAGAAGCAGAGCTGGTCAAAGAGAAAAGAAGCTAGGAGCTGAAGAGTTACCAAAAGTGCAACACTTTTAAACAGGGAAAGGCACAACGTGGCATGATGTGATAGAATTGAATAGCTCCATGAATAGCAAGGCTGTAAAGAAATCTGACCATTAACATTATCCCAAAACATAACAGATGTTTCACCGGTGATGAATCCACCATGTATTCCTTTATGTTTGGATGGATTTCTTTTGGACATTCTCAATGCTTTTTTTTACCATGCCGGATGGTAATATCCGTCCTCCGTCCAAGAAGTTTCTGGCAAAGGAAAATGCCACAGAAGTAAAGCTTTAGGAGCAAAGAACTTGGGGAACAAACATGTAAGAATACTAACTGGTACAAATAGTTGGTTCTCATGGGTCTGCCAGCCCATGTGTCTTAAACTGTCAAGGTTTTTTAAGATAAATGCAGTGTGTATTTATTTATTGTTCAACTTTTAAAATGTTGAGAAAGGGTGACTCTTAAAACTCCCAGTGAAAAAAAAAAAAAAAAACTTTCAAATATGTGAGATGATTTATCCCTGCAGCATTTTTAAAATAAATAAGCGACCAGGAAATGATGAATGTACAGTACTGTAGCAAAGTGCCCTTTACTTTTGTTATAGTTAGATTACTTCTCCCAATGTGAGACCTAAAATATCTCAAAAGACTGGTTCTTACGAAGCACCAAGTGCCTAAGTAAGAAATGAAAAAGTACATGGAATGGTATACTGCCATTATTAATCCGTGAGCTTAATTTATACAGATTTGTGATTCACTAACAGTAACCCTAGACTTACTAAATTTCATGGGTATGATTTTGTCTGCGTGAAATGTATACTAGATATTCTTAATACTATTTGTATAATTTCTTTAAGACAAGGGTACACTACGTAAAAAACCCTATACTTGCAAACCATTCTAATAGGAACACCTGTATCTAGTCAGCATGTGACAGAAGTGCAAACACAGTCAGTCATGCAGATACCGGCCAGATGCTTCAGTTAATGTTTGATGTTGATGTTAATGGAAAATGTAATCTCACCAACATTGTCTATTGCAAGTCAAACAGGGTGGATTGAATATTTAGGAAACCACTGTTCTCCTGACATAACAGTTGCTACAGTTTCCACATAATGGTGGGGAGAAAAAAGCAGCAGTTCTGCAGATGGAGAAAGGTCAGAGGGGAAAGGCCAGGTTCAAGCTGGCAGGAATGCTAACACAAATAACAGTATGTTGTGCATTCTGAGATGATTGTCTGCTCAGTATGATTGGAAAGAGTGATTATTTGAGCAACTTTAGTCTTCCTGTCAGTTCAAATCTCTCCAGTCTGGCAGTCTCCTCTGACATCTCTCAGCTGTCTATTTTTAAAGTAGCAACTGATTAAATACTAAAACAAGCTCATCTAGCATGGCATTAAAAACATCCAATGGTTAAAGTCACTAAAGATCTTTTTTCCCCCATTTTGATGTTTCCCCCATTTTAGATGGCTTAGTAGCAACCTTTAAGGTATATAAATACGAGTTCTTTAATTGTATTTAGAACTTTTCACACACTATCAAACATGACCAAAGTAGCATCATTTTTTTTTTCTGTGCACTGTAACTTCCAGTCGAAGTCCACAGGCACTTTATAATGTAAAATATATACCCTCATATAATTAACAAAACTCATCAGGATATGATGTTTAACATATTGGATGAGAAGAAATCCCTCAAACAAGCTTAAAAGGGCTGTTCTTACTTCTGAGTTTACATCATATGCAGCAGTATTTGAAAATGATGTTCTGTTAAAGAGCTGTTTACATACTCCTATAAAAAACAAGTGAAGTACATGCCAAATGAACACTGAAGAACACTGGAATCAATACCGGCAGCTGGGTTTGGGGTAAATGAATGGGGGAAAATAAAGGTTTAACACATTGCATCTGGAAAATCTTACTATGATTCTTGATTTGGGGATTTTTTAAATGTGTATTGTAAATCAATATTCTGTATTTTTATTTTCCCTGATGCTGTCAAATATTTTTAAGTCCTGGTTACGAGTTATTTTAGGTATAAGATTTCCTTTTTGTAGTTTTAGTACAACAAGAATTCCCCTGCTAAAATGTGCATTTAAATAAACTATTTAAACTGCCCAAGTCAAATGTAGTTATTTCAGTGAGTCCTGATTTGGACTTCAGGGAGACTACTGTGATACCGATAGTACTACAGTGTGAACGGCTTTGGCTCCTAAAGTTTCCCATTTATCTCAGTAGAAATACTTTTGCATGTTAGAACATTATTGATATTGCCAATTTGTTTGGTAAAGTATTATGTTGGAAATGCGATATACGACTGACCACCACATCTTTCAGAAATATTTGTAAACTTTGATCATTTTGGTTGTTAAAAAAAAGAAAAAGTTTGGTCGTACATAAAAATATATTCTTAATTATACACTAAATCATGTATCATGTAATCTTGGGCAATGTGTAAAGGAGAAACAAGGATTATATAGATAAAGGAAGAAATGAATTGGTGTAACCTCCACATACCTGCCCAGTGTTTGCTGACGTCCTCCCTGGTCTTTATTTAGTTTACTGTACATTCTGCCTTTTTTTTTTTCTTTTTCAATTTATGCAATTCATTTTAATTGTGTCAAATATTGTCTGTTATTCAAATTGCTCAATAAAATCTTAATCATGAAATACATCAGTGGAATTTTTAAAGTTATATAATAAATATTAAATATATAATAAATATTGATTATAAATGGAAAGGGTGGTTAATTTACCTATATAGAGTGTGTGTTACATGGGTTTACCATACCATGTCTCACGCACACCAAACGTGTAAAAAAAACACGATGGTTTAGAAGGAGTCAAAGGGTTGTTTGAGATTATTAGATGTGTTTTCATGCTGAAAGCATCTCAAAACACAAGGTGTCAGAGTGGTGCAGGGTGTAATATCAACGTCTCAAAGCTCTCGAAGATCTCTTAATCCTGAGCTGTGTGGGGTTTGGTATGTTCTCCCTGTGTCCATACCTGTGGTCTGTAAGGTCCCCTGGTTTTCTACTGTTATCCAAAAAAACATGTGGTGGTCTAGGTATGTGGAATTGTTCTAGATTTAAATGTGTGTGTGTGTGTGTTTGAGAGAGAGAGAGATGGACTGCCATTCAGCTGTGGCAAATTGTCCTGCCTTTCTGGGATAGACAAGTGTAAAACTTTTACTTTGAATGAATGAACCAATCACTCACTCAATCTCCATTCACTTAAAGTTTCATAATTCCTTCTTGAAAGTGGAATAACAATTTAAACATGCAGTCCAGTTCCTGTTATAAAGATACTTGTATTATGTAATGTGTTATGAAACACATAAATAACTCTGTCTTGGTAGGCTGCTTCGAAAAGTATAATCAGGAAAATGACTTTGGCCACATTCACTCTTTCTCTGGAAGCAGATGGAATGGTCTAGAAACACGATGCCGCAGCATATCGCTTTTATGGGCTAAGTCTCGCGAGATTACATTTGCAACTGTATGCGCATGAGATCACACTCTCGCGATATTTTATAGTCTTCAACGCCAGCGTAGGTGGCCGTGTGGGACAGTGTGCTTCATGGCGGTGGCGGTTTTTGCGGTAATTTAACCACTTTCTTTTGTATTTTGACAATTAATCGTTTTCTTGGGAGTGGGAAAATACTCGCTCTGTGTAAATGTTGCGTTTATAGATCATTATATAGTAGATATTGGATGTAATAAAGCAAGCGCGGTGTTAGCTAATCCTGTTAGCAGCTAGCTGAGAGCGGGATCTTGGTCGCGCGCGGCCTGTTGCTAACGAAGTGGACTTGGACTTTTAAGTAACGTACAAAAGCTAAGTGTTTTAGGATTTATTCTCTGCTCTGTTCAAAATTACTCTAACATTACGGTTTATGCACAGTAAAAAAAAAAATCTATATTGTTAAGTTCAGTGCTTTAAGATAATGTACTTGTGTAGCTAGCGAATGTAGCACGCCTTCATATTGTTACATTCATGCTAGCGTGTCTGTTATTTTTTTAAACGCACGTCGATTCCGTCAAATCCCGCCTCCTGCTCGGTGATTGCCTCTTGTGTCCACTTTCAAACATTCAGCCAATGTTAACGTAGAAGGTCGGAGTCACCCAGCCAATCATAACGTAGCCGACAAAAGGTGTCGGTATACGTGTGGGAATAAAAACGTTTGTTAGCTAACTTTCTAGCTGAATTCCATGATTATTTTACCCATGGACTCCTATTTATTTGCCGATGCGTTGAAGTTAAATGGCTGTATTTTACGTTACTTTCTTTTGCTTCCATCCAACTCCGTAAAATTTTACGGTAAGAAGATGTAATGAATGACTCCCTGCGTGGTTGCCCCAGCACCGCCTTTAAGACAGAGCTGTTTTGTTTGTTTGGAATCTAATAAGGCTAAACTTGTTTTCTGTGGGTGTGTCTACATAATGCTGAAAACTGCATTATGCTGACTGAAGAATAGCTCGTTAGTTTATAACTATCTGTTGTCATGCTAGTGTTTATATAACATTAATTTATCTCTAGATATTATTGTTGTATTTTAGAACTAACATTGGGCACACAAATTACAACCTCTTAGAATTAGGAAAATCTGCACAATTTAGTGATAGAAGTTTTAGATTAGATTAACTTTCTCATTGTACAAAGTGCATGTACGTGGCCAATCAAATGCATTTTTCATAAGTGGCCTATTTACAATAAATAACAGTGTGGTATATGGCTTCAGGGGTGAGAGTGGTTAATGTACAGAAGATGCAGTAGGCAATAAGGATATGGTAATGTACAGTATAACTGTGCAAATATTGTGCAGTGCATAAGACATGTCAAGTAGATAACATGCTCAACACAACAATATACATATGTACATATTTCAAACAACATGAGTGCCCGTTGATGTCATTTCAGTAACTTAAAATTCCCAAATTTAACATGGTGTAGGTGATCCTGAGACTTGGAGTCAAGAAATTTTGACTTGATCTTTACCAATTTTAATGAAATTTAAGTACAGTGGAACCTTGGATGACGAGTATAATTCGTTCCGGAAGTGGGCTCTTATTCCAAAACACTCGTAAATCAATCAAAATTTCCCATAAGAAGTAATGGAAACTTAAATGATTCGTTTCACAGCCCCAAAAAAGAAATACATAAAATAATTAATACAAAATATAAAGTAAAAATAAAACAAATTAACCTTCACTTTACCTTTAAAAAAAAAATCCCAACAGATAAATGTTTCTATTAATGCGCACAGGTGCTGTGTTTGTGTGTGGGAATCTAAAGTAAGATTTTGAATTTCACACAAACGCGCATTAAGTTAAAGTTAATGTTTTGTCGGGAAAATTAGCAAGGAACATCGCTAATGACACTCGCGTGAGCGCCTACTAACGGAATCACTGCTGTAAAGTAAAACAAACAAACAAATGAACCTGCACTTTACCTTTGAAAAGTTGGTTGCGTACGTGTGTATAAAAATAGGGATGGGAATCTCCATTCATCACTCAGTATGCTATTATCACGACACCTTGGTGCTGATTACGTTCTATAAGCATCAGTTTTATAAATATCCCAGTACGCAATTACATTTTTCCCGATTGTTAGTTTGTAACCATTTAAATTTTACTTAACTGTAGCTCATTCCTTCTAACATTTAGTTTTCTCATTTGAAAACCAAGCCCAGCATTTAAACAACATAAACTTACTCCAAATACAAGTGTTTAAAATTAAATTAAACAAAAAAGTTACATCTCTCATCCGCCGTAATTATTTCTGAACATACTGTCAAATAATTCACCCCTACCACACGAGTTGAAAATGTGTGAATATTTCAGAGTGTATCAGCTGTAGGATTACAAAGAAATGGCGAATGGCACATGTTTTTCAACTAATTTGCCCTTGCAGTGTTTTGAGACTTGTGTAAGCGAGTATAGTGAGTTGGTTTGAGACTAATTCAGAGTTTGGAGAAAAAGGCAGAGCAGAGGCTTTTAACATGCATGTGACTTTTGGTCAGAGGAAGACCTAAAATTTGTTTCTGTTGTGCCAATCGAAAGCTTTCTGGCGTTGGTACAGAATGATTGATATCTGAGGCCAATCAGTCATGGCCAATCAAACTATCAACCAGTCAATTTTGGTTGCTAACCTATCGACCGGTTCATCTTTATTAGAATTGTAAAATAGTATAGTTTGTGTAAAATAAGCATAGTTTAAGAAGATTTTAAATCTACCCTTATCTTCTTTGTGGGTTGATGTATGATGATGATTTTGTTTTGTTTCCTAGATTCCGGACAGTAAATAAATCATAAAAGGTCTCCCTGGATATTTCACCACTGGTTATTGGCATTAGGACACCTCACAAGAGAGCAGGCGCTAAGTAAGTGGGCCCACCTTTTCGTTGTCCTTTAAGTGTACATTTTGTATAGATGTCAAGAGTTTTCCCACTGCACCATGGGTCACAGAGATCTGGCTCGTGCACGTGTCCCTTTCACAAGGTTGTTTTTGTAAGCAACGTTCATGAGTAAGCAGTGAACCTGACACTCAACTTAACGTATATAATTTAGAAATAGTAGTACAATCAGTAAACATGTTGTCTTGCACTTCATGATGCCCTAAATGGAAGGAAAATCGGTATCCTTGATATTATTTTTTTTGTCATTGTTCTCAGTCTGTTGTCTCGCTCTCAAGTATCTCTTGTTCTAAGTAGGTTTGTGTTTTTTTCTTTTCCTTTATGTCGTTTCTCTCTGTGTCGTCTGTGCTATAGAGCATATCTCTTGACTGTACTATAATTCCAAAGCCAATGGCAGAACAAATTGGGTTCAGACCTCCTTAAGGAGGCTCTGCATCACTGGAGGTCATTTGAGCAAAGGTACTTCAGCTTTCTTCTGTGTAGAGTCAGGCAGCACACCTCATCATGCTTACTGTAGCCTTCCCACTTTTAAGGAAAGGTGGCTAGCATCCTCTACTGAATGCCAGTATCTTTCTGTTCCTGGGGAGAAAAAGTACAGTGTTGGTTTCTCTTTTACTATTTGTACTTAATCTTTATAAACAGCATCATGGAGAACTACAGTGCTTACTTTCCCAAACTGATAAACATAGCTGTTCAGTTAATGTCTGTGTGGAGTTTTCCAGCTAAAAAATTACATGGGCACAAATGGTATATTAAAAATGTTTAGCCCTGTCAGAGTATGTACAGCAACTTGAATGTGCATCTATGCTTGTATTTGAATTCTCTGATTTAAGTACTTTCATGTAAACTACATATTTTTATCTAAGGCTGTGTTTGCTCTGAACCTAAATGATCATAAAGTTAAAGGTTATGTCATAATAGCTTTGGGTCTCACATGTGTTCTTTTCAGGGAGGCAAGGCTCTGATGATGGAGAATGGACAGAGCACAGCCTCAAAGCTTGGCCTGCCGCCTCTCACCCCTGAACAGCAGGAGGCCCTGCAGAAGGTTACCACTCCCCCCACCCCCCCACACAAACACACACTTCTGTAGCGTAACATTCACAGTGTAACCTCTGTAAAACAATGCTTATATCAGCTTGATTAAGTTTGATAGTTAACTTGTCCCCCACTAGTTTGTATTTACATGCTGCTTGTGTGCATTAATTGAAGGAATAACTTTTCTATTCTGAGTTATGCCTTCAGTACTAGTGTGTGATTTGTCTGCTAGTACTGTTCTCACCTGCTGGCATGTGCTGTGGATTATTAATATCATTGACATCCTCCAAGATGTGTCACACCTAAAGAGGGTTGATTTCAGTATTTGCTGATTTCATATTGAACATTTGGTTTTATCACAGGCGAAGAAGTATGCCATGGAACAGAGCATCAAGAGTGTGCTGGTTAAGCAGAGTCTCGCCCAACAGCAGCCAATTAACAACCTTCAGGTAACTGTAGCTAACTCTGATGGCGTTTGGGAAGACCTTATTGTTCATTAAAAAAAGTGTTTGCAGCTTTAGCAAATATCAGAAATGTTGGGTTCCAATGTGTGACTGATAAACATTAACATTTTTTGTGTGCTGATTTAAAGAGATTAATAATATATTTTATTAATCTTGACAATTCTCTCTCGCCCCTCTTCCCTAACAGATCCCCAATTCCATACAGATGGCCTCACTGACCATGGCTGGCTTCGGTGACCCTCTTTCACCCTTACAGTCGGTAAGGAAGAGTACATATTTTACACTTTTTATAAAAAATGAAAAAATTTTTTTAATTAAGGCAGGAACATGGTCGTTGTCCTCCATTTCTTGGCGTACATGCAGTTGCTCAGTACTCATGTGTGTAATGTCAGGAGGTAAAGCAGAGCCAGTGCTATGTCTTCGGTACCAGTATGTTTGGAGTATGCTGGTTCTATCCTCAATCACTGAAACACTCTTAAAGAGCATACTTTTCTAAATTAGGTTTCATTTGATCTTTGAGAGTGGTTTACGGACTGAGTTTGATTTTTTTTGTTTGTTTGTTTATTTCAGGTTGCAGCACAGCGGCAACGGGCGCTTGCCATAATGTGCCGTGTTTACGTGGGCTCGATCTACTATGAGCTTGGAGAGGATACCATTAGACAAGCTTTCGCACCTTTCGGGCCAATCAAGAGCATCGACATGTCCTGGGACTCGGTTACGCTTAAGCACAAGGCATGAAATCTTACATATTCAGCGTACACGTTTGACTGATTTATATGCCCCCCCCTCCACAGTCTGACCAGAATTTGTCTTTTCTCTCTCTACAGGGTTTTGCATTTGTAGAATATGAGGTACCGGAGGCAGCACAGCTGGCTTTAGAGCAAATGAACTCTGTCATGTTAGGGGGAAGAAACATTAAAGTAAGTGGTTATTTTTTAAATAACTTATCAGATTGCCAAGATCATTAAAATAACTATTGAGATTATAAATTAAATAATTGCATAAATTAAATAAATATTTCATTGTTTTAATATTTCCTCCAAGGTCGGACGGCCAAGCAACATCGGTCAAGCTCAGCCAATCATAGACCAGTTAGCCGAAGAAGCCCGCGCCTATAACAGAATCTACGTAGCATCCGTGCACCCTGACCTGTCAGACGACGACATCAAGAGCGTCTTTGAGGCCTTTGGGAGAATCAAGTCCTGTATGCTGGCACGAGAGCCTACGACAGGAAAACACAAGGGCTACGGCTTCATAGGTGAGAACTAGGCCTCTGCTTTTGTTAGGTTGTAAATACTGTGTATGCGGCCGAGAGCGGTCAGTCATAGCGGAATGCTGTTCTCTACATATGTCTCGCAGGGGATAGAGAAGGGGTGGGGGCAGGTTCCTCACATGCTTTCATAGTAAGTTTTTGTTTTTTTGTTGTTGTCGTTATTTTCCTTAGGCTCAGTTGCGGACAATTTGCCATAAGTGCCCTCTGGTAATTACACAGTAAATGACACAGTGCTCTGCCAGAAGATTTAAGCTGAATCTTTCATTCGGGTCTTTTGAGTTTTACATTGCTGTTTCCTTCTTCTCTAGAGTATGACAAGGCCCAGTCAGCGCAGGACGCAGTGTCCTCTATGAACCTGTTTGATTTGGGTGGTCAATACCTGCGAGTGGGCAAGGCAGTGACTCCGCCCATACCGATGCTGACGCCCACAGCACCCGGGGGCCTGCCCCCTGCTGCTGCAGTGGCTGCTGCTGCGGCCACTGCCAAAATCACCGCCCAGGTGAGTCCTTTTTACTTTTTTACCATTTATTGTTAGTCAGGAGAGTGTGTGTGAGTGTGTGTGTAAGATCAGCTGCTTCCATTTGGCACTAGAATGGTTCCTTGATTAAAATAAGGCAGTGAATTTTGTGTTTGTTTTTTAATGGGCTTAGCAAGGTTAGAGGAGAGAGATGGTGCTGTATGTGAGGGCTTGCTTTAAGTCAGTTTAGCTTTTGACTGGCATGAAGACAGCATTACTTATATGAGACAGAGCTTTTTACATGCAGAAAGATAACATAGCGTGTAAACTCCAAAAACAGATGGCATGGAATCTTTCCACTCCGGAGAATCGGACAGAAGAGTTCCTCAACTGTCTGGTAAATCCTTCAGGCAATTCTGTTCCAAGCACGCTGGTGCTTTTTTGTTTTGTGTAGATTTATAAGTGTGCGGAGAGACTTGTCTTCAGGACCTCTCAGTAATGCTGGTAATCATTGTGCCATAGATGTCTGCTAGATGGAGAATGTTAATTCTACAGTCATGTAAATTCAGGATGCTGATTGGGCAGCTGTAGTTTCAGGTACCTCAGGGTCTGAAGTTGCTCACTGCTAAAATAAAAAAAATAAAAAAAATGAAATGGAGGGGCGTTCAAATCAAACCGGGACTTTTGATTGTGCAGGATACAGTTTAAAAACACTTTTTTTTTTTTATACAGGTAAACCTTGAATTGCGAGCATAATTGTTCTAGAAGCACGCTTGCATATCATTCGTATATCAAAGCAAATTCCCCCATAAGAAATAATGGAAACTCAGATGATTCGGTCTACAACCCAAGAATATTCATATAAAAATAATTAATGCACAAAAGTTAAAATGGAACAAATTTACCTGCACTTTACTTTTGCAAAGAACCGTGGGTAAAATAAGACGAGAGAGGAGCAGGAAGGGGGGCTACTGGCTACATTGGCTCAGTTGTGACCACGTGACGTTCAGCAGACAAGGTGCGTGTAGTACATACGTACTAGTATGTTAAGACCTTGCTCCTTTATCAAGTTAAAATATAAAAAATGTTTTGCCTGTCTTGCAATCCAAGGTTCTGCTGTATAATCCCCTGCTACGCTAATGCACTTATCCCAGCATTTCACTAGTGCTTGGTTACCATCGAGGTAGATAATTCTCTCAATATACTAGAGCCATGATCAGACGGCTTGCCTCAAGTCTGAAACACCGGCCTTCCAGGAACTCTTTTAATAGGCCCAAACTTGTGGAAACGGCTCAGAGCAAGGTCAGGACTGTATGGAAAATGGGGCAATAAATTCAGGCCGAGTTCCTGTAATGTTCGTGAATGGTTATGTACAGTTCCCACATACAAGCTCTGAGTTTTCAAGAATTAGACGTTCCACTTGCTAAATATTCACAAGAACGCCTACAATGTGCTCCGAGACACCTCAGCCAGGTTTTTTTTATTTACAGATGTACAGCCTTCTTTAATATGTTTGCACTATGCAGATGTTTTACTGCAGCTAAGAGCTTCATCACCATACTGTGCTTGTAGTCGTTTCTAAATGTCAGTTTTATGCCTTCATTCACTAGACATTTCATCACAAGTCCCGGTTTGACTTGAACACCCCTCGTATAAAGGCAGCATTATGCCTTTTATCCGCTAAGGTGCCTTGACCCTTGAGTCATTACCTGCATCTCTTATTTCAGTTTGGCAAAAACAGATATGCATGTGTTTAGATCTAATTAATATTTTAAGTTAATTTGTTCTTTTTAACTATAGTCAAATTACTGTGTGCTTTTTTTTATGCTTTAACAAGCTGCATTTACTTCTCTGGATTGTCAGTCCATTTTTATAACGTGTACAAAGTCTATGCTACAGCATAAATAATTGACCTAAAGCCATTTTTAAATCCCTTTACTTAGCTGTTGAAAATATATAATCTGTGGTATGTTACCATATACTTGTCTTTTTATATACGAAGTTTAACTATTAAAATATTAACTGTAATGTAATACTTTTAAATTGAGTCGTAAATTGTATGATTAGTTTAGCTTGTTTTGTCTTGTCATAATTGTGGTCTGTGTCTCTTGGCTTGGGCCTGACTTGCATTGACTATACAGGCCATAGAATAGTTTTTGCTGTGGTGTTTATCCCAATCTGCTTGCTGCAGAATGTTGTGTTGGCTTTAGTCCTACATTATTGGAACCCAAATCAGCTTTTCTTTTATAGATATAACAAAATAATTGATTAGTTGAAATATTGCACTCCTAATCTTTCTCCCAGATCAAAACATGCAGGTCTGAACATTTGCCAAATAATGAGGTTCAACACACAGTTACCTAATTGCAATTAAATTGAGAGACACGTGGATGAGCAAAATTATCCTCAGTGATTTGACCTGTAAAATTTCACAAAAAGAGCCAGTAGTCTACCTTTGTTGATGCAAATATACTGCCTGGTATATATATGGTAACACATATGTTTGTCACCTTTAGTGCACATCTGGTGATCAATTCACATGTAAAAATAATTCTGCATGCTGCCATAAGCATTCTTTCACAGCTAATATGGGGAATAAAATCCATGATGAGATGGATTTTATTCCCCATATTAGCTTTATATGGGGTTCATTCAGGTAGTTTTACTGTTTGAAAACTGTGAAATAAAATTAATCTATAACCCGCTGCTTTCAAAGCTTGTCATTATATAATTTCACTCGCATGCACAACAGTAAAAAAAAAAAACCTTCAGCTGCAGTGAAACTTTCGATTGTTTAATTTGGTTGATTTATGTAAAAGTGCAAATGTTTTTTTGTTTTTTTTTGAGGAAATCGAAACCAGTTATGTCCAGTATCTTCAACATTTCGTATTCATGATTGTGCATGATTCCTAGTGTGACCATTTAAATTTGTGATGTTTAAAAAGTTAGGATTTGATCTAGCATGAATCATCAGGTTGTCCAGTGTACTATCATAAAAGCAAAAGTAGGAAATGGCTATATACTAAACCACCTGAAGATATTGGAAAAGAATTCAAAATGAAGACATGTTGACCAGTGGTTTTAGACTTTTAGTCCACACTGTGTGTATTCAATTTTTGTATATTCTAATAAGCCTCAATCAGGCAATCAAGACCTCTGCAGCTTTTGGTTCAGGTGCATAAAGATCTGGAAGAGAAAGGTTGTAATTAACTGTCTACAAACTTATTTGTCACATTTCAAATGCAGCAGGCCCAGGCCTTGTCCATGTGAGTCTTTGTCTGTCCTGTCATTGTCCTGTCTCGTCTCGTCTAGTCTTGTCCGTACCTTGTGTGTACTGGTTAACGGGCGCTGTCTGGGCGGTGTTCCTATATGTCCCCCTCTTGTTCCAGGAAGCGGTGGCTGGCGCGTCCATCCTGGGGGCAATGACGGCCGGCTCAGTGAACCTGCCACAGCTCCCCCAGGCTGTTATGGCAGCACAGGCCCCAGGGGTCATCACAGGTAGGCTAGGGTCTTAAGATTCACATGGTAGAAATATAATCATATTTCTAGCATGGTCACCTTGTGTGTTTCACATATAGCATGTCTCTTGTGTGCATGAAGCTCATGTGTGTGAACTGGGAACTTTTTTGGGGGGGTTGCATTGTGGGAAATCAGATTTGTTAATCCTCGTCACAGAACCATTGACGATGCTTAGGCATACACTGTACCGCTTTTAAACTTGCCCGAGTTGTACTTCAGATTCGAATCGCTCATAATACAGTCGTAGCTTGTGAGTGATGTGCATATATTGTTCAAAACCACAATCTAACACGATGTTTGAGTTGTACATTTATTTCCATTCTGGAATTGGTGCCTGACATACCTGCATGAATTTTGAATTTAAATGTTTTTGAAAACATTTAACATTTATAAATGTTTTGGTGTTGAAGTTCTGACATCGAATAAACTAATCTTGTCTGTCAGCTTTATCCAAGGATGTTTCGACAAATAATCATGCATTGCTATTCTTTTCAGAACATTATAAAGATTGATTTTTCTGAATGTTGACCTAACTTTGAAATTTGGCAAGAAGCTTGAGCTATATATATATAGTGTATGCCTGACATTGTTTTATTAAGCATTTTCGACCATTTGGACTTATTGGCATGAATGGCTTTTATGTTATGTGTATATTTATTTAAATATACACATCACATAGATAGATACAAAATATTATATCTCAGTAGGAGCCAATCATGCAGACTTGCATTTTCCAGAAGTCTTTGTCACCATACAAACATTTAACAGTGGCATTGTATTATGAGTATTGGTTTAATAATATGAATTGAAGCTGTTGGTAGTCAGTTTCAAGAAGACCTTGTATGGTACTGTTGCTTTTATAATGTTTTATATATCTTGTGTTCAAGTCACTCTCTTCCCCAGGTTTAATTAGTTTTCTACACAATTACATAGTTGAATATGGTCTGTCACAGGACCTGTACACTAATAGATTCTGTTTTATTTTCTCTCTCTCTCTCTCTCTCTCTCTCTCCGTTTTTCTTTATCTCTATCTCTGTCTCTATTCCCTTCCCTGTCTTTACTCTCCACAATCACCCTGACTGTGGCCTCTTATCCCCCCACCAACCAAGTGTGAAGAGGATTGTTTCTAGCCCCTCCCCTCATAATCAAATCTCTCATTCTCATTGGCCAGTGAGTGCTGTATATTTTATGGAGTAAAATGGGTAACATTTATTTGAACTGACTGACATGAAGGGGAAAGAACTATTAATGGTGCAGGGATGTGTGGAGTTCGTCGGTCCATGAGGAGGAAGACTGACTGGGTAGATTTTCTCTACCCCTCTTTTTTTTTTTTTTTTTTTAAGTCTACAACCCTCTTTTGAAATGTATATATTTTTTAATGTTTACTTGTTTACTTTTGATCAAATGTATTCAGAGGCAAGTAGCTAGTGCTAAGTAAGTCACTAGCTACCTTTCTTGTTTAGGATTCTTTTTTTCCATTTTGTTTTCTAAAACAGTATAAAGATGTAAAGTAAAACTTTGACACCGAATGATGATTAGGCTTGTACTGGAGCCCCCTAGACTTTATTAAAATCCCAAATTTTTACAAGCATAACATTCAGAGGGCTATTGTAGGTGCCCTGGGGCTCTGTGTTGTACTTGGTGTCTACAGCAAATGTTCTAACTTCTCCTCCTCTGCAGGCGTGACTCCAGCACGGCCTGTTGTACCCCAGGTTGGTCTGGTGAACCCTGTCCTGGCCTCTCCACCCATGATCTCTGCTGCTGTGGCTGCTGCTCAGGAGGCCAAGGAGAAGAAGGACAAGGAAGAGGAGGAAGCAGCCCTAGATGGGACGGGTCAGGAGATGCTCAGTGAACAGGAGCACATGAGCATCTCTGGCAGCAGCGCTAGACACATGGTCATGCAGAAACTCCTTAGGAAGCAAGAGGTGACCATTATTGCTTTAGGTTTTCTAGTCTTTCTGCTGAAATATGATGATAATGTTCCCATTCCTTTAGTATGGATAAATACAAGTTTTATTTTGATATTTAATGAAAATCCTTAATACTTTTCAGAGCATTAGGTTAACTTGGTAAATTAAAACTGTATTAATTAAAACCGTAATTCATGTTTAGATGATGGTATGGTTTCTGAGAGTACTATCAGCATAGAGCCGTCACTGCAGTTTGTTTAAACACTGTTTCTCTACCCACAGTCAACGGTTATGGTGCTCAGAAACATGGTCGGACCTGAAGACATAGATGACGACCTGGAAGGTGAGGTAACGGAAGAATGTGGAAAGTTTGGTGCTGTCAACAGAGTGATTATTTACCAGGAGAAGCAGGGTGAGGAGGAGGACGCAGAGGTCATCGTTAAGATATTTGTGGAGTTTTCAGCAGCGTCTGAGATGAACAAGGCCATTCAGGCTCTTAACAATCGCTGGTTTGGAGGTCGAAAGGTCATTGCTGAGGTTTACGATCAGGAGCGGTTTGACAACAGCGACCTCTCGGCATAGACTGAAAAAAAGAATCCAACCCCTTCTTCAGTGACCTGTTTTTGTTTCTCTCACACACTCACAGATACAGCTGCTGACTGCTATTCCCAGTGGTGCAGGCTTCACTTTTTAACCTGTAATTATTTTTTATTGATGTTGATATTAATATTATTACAGATCCCATTCAGGGACAACGGCAAACAAACGCTCATGGATTTATTTTTTTTTTAATCACTGTTGTGTACTGTGAAGGACTGGAAATGTTTTTGTATTGGTTCTGTTTCCCCTCCCCACCATCAGTTATAGTTTTAATTAGGTTGCAATTTTTCTTTTGTTTATTTCAAAAATTACTTTTTTTCAGAAGACTCTTTACCTTGTTCTAAAACTTTTGGTTCCAAATGTCCAAAAAATAAATTCTTCAGATCTGACCCTTTCTGTGTTTGACCATTCTTTGGTTAAATGACATCACTCTGGTTTTGTGCTGTCAGAGCCTAATTTATGGAACTTCTTTCTCATTGTACTGATTCACATTAGGATTAAATTGATTAATGTGAGCCACAATAAAGTAGGACTGTAACAGCTAAACAATAAATGTGAGTAATTAGTTCACAATACATTTCACTATTGGTTAGTTGCTACTTTGCTCAGCCTAAAAACATATAATGGTGAATAGCATATGTGGAGTAGCATATTACAAAACACTCTCCAAAGCCTAGAAGTTCCTAACCGTAGACTATGCAGTTGACTTCATGACAACGTGGTTACATACACTATATTGCCAAAAGTATTTGCTCGCCTGTCTTCCCATGGCGAGAAGTCCTGACCACAACCAGATGAAACACTTTTGAGATGAAATAGGGAGGAGACTGCGAGCCAGGCCTTCTCATCAAACATTAGTGTCTGACCTGACTTTTGGAGGGATGGTCACAAATTCCCATAAACACATTCCTAACACTCCTAAAGCCTTTCCAGAAGATTTGAAGCGGTTATAGAACCAAAGTGTGGGCCAGCATCATATCAAATCATTTGGATTAAGAATTCATTGTTACTCAAGTTCATACAAAATGCATGTGGAGGCAGGTGAGCAAATACTTTTGGCAATATAGTGTACATAATCTAATGTTAGATGGAAACAAGGGTTTTAACACTGATACTCATAACAAACAAGCAAGTGTTCGTTACTTGTACCCACCAAGGCAAGTAACACTGTACCTACTTTCACAGGTAGTAACTGCAGTCTAAGAAAATTCTAAGTATTTTATATTAGTGTTTTTTATAAACAAGGTCTACTGACAAAAATATAGCATTAGTTACCTGAGCAACTCTGTTCAGAGGAGTAAGTTATTGCATGTATCATAACTAAATAATAATTTAATTATATTTTTTCTTAAAAATCTTGATTGTAAATGTTGACTCACTATCATTCCAATTTGTATCATACAGTTGTGTTCAAAATAATAGCAGTCCAACATCAGTAACCAAATCAATAATTGTTTTTGGAAGAAATTATATTTCTTCATGGTAAATATTTTACTTGCAGATGTAGCGGAGTAATAGAAAACCAACAACCCCAAAGTCATGATTGGATGCACCTGATTCTGTGTAATTTAATCATTAATTGAAATGGGGCAGGTTCAAAATAACAGCAGTGTGGAGTTCAATTGGAGAGGTAAATTATTCTATGAAAAACAGGTGTCAAACAAGTTCCCCTTATTTAAGGATAAATGCAGAAAAGGTTGTCCTATACATTGCCCCCTGAAAATCAGAGTAAAACGGGTCGTTTCAGACATTGTTCAGAACAACAGCGTACATTGATTCAAAAGTTGTTTAGAGATGGGAAAAAAAACTTACAAAGAAGTGCAGAAAATGATAGGCTGCTCTGCTAAAATGATATCAAATGCTTTAAAATGGAGATCAAAGCCAGAAAGATGTGGAAGAAAACGGAAAACTACCATTTGAATGGATCAAAGAATAACAAAATTGGCAAAGACTCAGCCAGTAATCAGTTCCAGCATGGTCAAAGAACACCTAAAGTTACCTGTGAGTACTGTTACTATTAGAAGACGGCTATGTGAAGC
>JAOVVB010000043.1:23043956-23063656 GCA_028570985.1 Heterobranchus longifilis
GACACATCTCACCATTAACTGTTCAAAGGAGATTAATGCATTTTTTGGACGCCTTCAGCATTCCTTTACAATGTAGACAGAAATAAAAATCAGGAACCATCATGGAGTTAGAAAGTGACCCCAAACTTTTGAACGGTAGTGTAAATAGTATATATAGAATTTAGAAATTCATAACTCCACTCCTTGAAGGGTTATTCCTTTGAAAGACAGGATTTTTGCAACTGTTAATTTTAAGTTTGATGAAGCCATTCCGAAGACAAAACTGATCTATTTTCAGGTGCATCTCCTCTCAGAGAGAACTATTTCCATCAGGAGTAAGGTTTCCAAAATGGTGGTGGTCATCGTCGTACTTTTCACCATCTGCTGGGGTCCCATTCAAATCTTTGTCCTCTTTCAGTCTTTCTACCCCAATTTTAAGGTCAATTATGCCACATATAAAATCAAGACATGGGCCAACTGCATGTCATATGCCAACTCGTCTATCAACCCAATCGTGTATGGTTTTATGGGTGCCAGCTTCCGAAAGTCCTTCAGGAAAACGTTCCCCTTCTTTTTCAGACACGCAGTGAGGGATAGCAGTGTAAACTCTCGTACAGCAAATGCAGAAATCAAGTTTGTTGCAACAGATGAGAGCAACACAGAAAGGAAATGAGCAGCAACCAGTGAAGAGAACTCACACCTTCATCTGCACAAAGCCAAATGCTTAATTGCTGGCACATCCTTTCCCGAAACAAACGGATAAAATCAGAAATTAAATGATTTCTTCAGGGAGTTCCAGTGTGCATAATAAGGAGATGTACAATGGCATGGAAAGCATATTTGCTTATTATTTCCTTGATGCATATTTAACATTTGACAAAGTGTAGTGCATGACAAACAAGAAATGAGATGAACTAAGATTTGATACTACATGTACTGTGAGTTCACATAAACAGCGGATGCTAATAGTAGCATGAATGGGATGTAAATCAGAGACTCCAATGAATGAAGGGATGTTCTGCCAACAATGATATGCAGGAACCTGCCAGAGAGGATGTTACCTTAATGATCCACAGAGACTCATGACTCATTGATTGACTTGGAGATATAGGTAGGTCCTGCACCTCCCTGTGTACACACACTGCTGCCTAGCATAGCCATGTACATTTGTATCTTTAATGGGTGTTACTGATGTTCTCAGCTTACCTCCTGACTCAACCAAGAGTGTTCTTACTTGGACCACAAGTCTAAACATATTTCAGTGCATACTGTATTGTTACCAATTACAGCTTGTGTTAGCAATTCTTTTTTTTCTCTGTACATTAGTAAGTCTGTTGAATTGTTTTGTTGATAGGGTCGCACCCTAATAAGGACTTTTTTTTGAATGAATGTTTTTTAAAAAAAAAAAAAAAAAAAAAGTCTCCTGTGTTCAAAACTCACCAAAAAATGTTTTGTTATAACATTGTAATTTTCCATCATCGTGACACATATATGCAGTACCAGTAAAAAGTTTGGACATGCCTTGTTATTCAATGTTTTTACTTTATTTTTAATGTTTAATATTTAATATTAATACTGAAGACATTCACATTTTGACAGAACAAGTATGTAATTATGTATTCACAAAAAAATGATAAATAACCTAGAATATGTTTAATTTAAAGTAACCACTTTGATTACAGCTTTGCACACTCTTAGCATCCTCTCAGTCAGCTTCATGAGGTAGTCACCTGGAATGGTTTCCCAACAATCTTGAAGGAGTTCCCAGAGGTGTTGAGTACTTGTTGGCTGCTTTTCCTTTTACTCTGGTCCAACTCAACAAAAAACATCTCAGTTGGATTCAGATTGGGTGATTGTGAAGGCCAGGTCATCTGATGCAGCACAGCAACATTCTCCATTTTGAATAAATGTGTGGGGAAAATCTGAGTTGTGTTTGGGATTATTGTCCTGTTGGAAAAGGTCCCATTAACTCCAATCTAGATAGGATGGCATGTCACTGCAAAATGCTTTGGTAACCATGGTGATTAAGTGTTTCCTTATTTTGATCACGTTGGACACCAATAATGTCATCAGTAAAGCACCCCTAACCATCACACCTCCTTCTCCATGCTGCACAGTGGGGACCACACATTCAGGAACTGTATGTTCACCCTGTCTAGATCTAACAAAGACATTGTGGTTAGAACCAAAAGTCTTACATTTGGACTAATCAGACTAAAGGACAATTTTCTATTGATCTAATGTCTGTGTTTCTTGGCTCAAGCAAGTCACTTGTTGTTTTTCCAAAGTAATGGTTTCTTTGCAGCAATTTGACCATGGAGGCCTGACTCACACAGTCTCCTCTGAATTGTGGCTGTTGAAATATGGCTGCTGCTTGAACTCCGAGAAGCATTAATAAAGCAGAAGTAGCTGTTGGTCTTCCTTTCCTGGGACAGAGCCAGTTTCATCATAGTGTTTGATGGTTTTGGTGACTGCACTTTCAAAGTTCTTGAGATTTTTCAGATAGACTGACCTTCATTTCTTAATGTAATGATGGACTGTTTTTCTCTTTACTTAACTGAGTGTTTCTTGCTACTGTATAATATGGATTTGTACAGTAGTTGTAGTAGCTATTGAATCTGTACCCACCCTTCCTCTGATGATCTACAGCACATAAACAAGGCAAAAAAATGTCACAAATGAACTTTTAACAAGGCACACCTGTGAACTGAAAACCATTCCAGGTGATTCACCTTGTGAATTTGATGAGACAATGCCATGAATGTGCGAAGCTTCATCCAAGCTAAATGTAGCCACTTCAGGCAATCTAAAATATAAAACATATTCTGGGTTGTTTAACACTTTTTTATTTGGCACATAATTCTATGTTCTTTCATAGTTTGGATACCTTCAGTAGTAATTTACAATATATGTTGAAAATAATAAAAATAAAGAAAAACCACTGAAGGAGAAACAGTGTCCAAACTTTTGCCTGGTATACTGTAGTATATATATACAGTATACACACACCAGTTAGTGATAACATTAACACAACTAATGGAGCTGAACAACACTGATCACCAGCTATTCACCACTAAATTGGTGACAGGATCAGGGGCATTAAAAGCACATTCTTGCCTAAAAGTCAACCTGTCAGGTCCAATCCTACAGAAAAGTCAATGCAGCCTTGATAAAAACAGTTAATTCTGGTCATGATAGAAATGACCCAGAAAACATAGTGTACTACATCCCACCACACACCCAGCGGGCCAGCAGGCAAATTCCCCAGATCCATATTCAGTGGAACACCAATGGGATGCACCAAATAAACAAACAAGTCCGGTCCACAGAGGCCCCACCCCACAACCCACAGACCCAAAAGAATCTGCTGCCACCACAGCACACCCCCAGAGGGTTGTGGGACAGAACTGCCCTGGCGGTACAAAGGGAACTGGAATACTGTACACTGGTTTTTTTTTTTTACTGCATACTGGTTTTAATGTTACAGCTTATTGGTGTACATATACATGCATAAGAAATAAGCATTAGTAATATTTTTTACTATTTACTATTTTCAAACCCTCAAAACACCCACCATTATATCCATTTTCCATATAGAATTTTCCATCCTGTGTAGGATCACAGGTGGTCTGAAGCCTATCCCAGAGAGCTCAGGGAACAAGGGCGGGACATCCATCAACAGGGCACACTTATGGAGCAATATACTTTAACACATCATATACTACAGGCCTACAATGCATGTCTTTGGACTGTGGGAGGAAACTAGACATTCTATTAATATATACACTATATACTAATAAACTATAAATGTATGTTTAAAAATAGAAATCAATTAAGTAAACTGAAACTGCTGTAATCATGAAGCTAACAAAGTCAAATCTGGGCTGAAATATCCTGATATTTAGCAAAAGTATCAATGCTGTTAATGTTCATAAGAACACCTGCTACAAAACAGCTCTAAAACATCATGGAACAACCTGCATATTTTCCACTGAGCTATCAAGTGTTTTTCCTTGGATGCAGTCCTGGTGTTTTTTTTTTTTTGTTTCGTTTTTTTGCACATGACCGGAAAGTCTGACTTTGAGCTCATCGGATTAGTTCACATGACACCATTTGTATTTGAAATGATGCTTGGTGAAGGTCAGACATTGCACTTTGTGATATTGTAAGGTAGGGCTTTTATATTTCAATGCTTTCCAAAAGCTTGTTGATATGAAAGTGGTGTTTAACAATTCATTATGAAAACTCTTAAACATTTCTCATTTTGAATCTAAATCAAACATTGCAAGTCAAATGCTGTGATCTATAAAGGTCTTTTGCGGTTTCTTTATGTGTATATACTGTATGTCCAGTTTCTATGTGAAACTATGTTGCTTGGCTCTAACATTGTTAACAAATTTATTTATTTGTTAAAAATAAATAAATAAAAAGGTAAAAAAAAGAAGTATATATTATACATTTATATATTATATATAAATAAAAAAATGTGTGGAAGAAAATAATTAATGTAAAAATGACTATTATTTAATCACTATGTATATCCACAAGTGATATGTTGTCTTTGTTTAAAATCAAATTCTTTTTAGCATAAAAATCATTGCAGCATACTTGTGATTTAGAATATCCATAGTATAAAGCATAATCTTAAGCTACCATAAGGATTCATCTATATTCTATGTAGCACAATTTATTGATCTGTCATTGCTGAGAAATCCCTAAGTAATTTTATCAATCTTAATTGCTTCTTGTTGTCTTCTCATGTATTTAGCTTTAAAAAATAGAGAACAACTTAAGTGGGTGATTGTGAAATTCATTTTATAAAATTAATATCAGCATAATATTCATGGAACAGAATATTTGATAGACTTTTGCTGGCCTCATTTGTATAAATATATTGCCATAAAAAAATAAGATTTTCTTTCCTTATTCATTTTTGTTTTTTTATAAAAACCTCTTCAAGTAAACAAAATTCTAAACAAAAAAAGAAAAGCTAAACAAACCACTATATCGAGATAGCATAAATCAACCTACGACATGCATTTAGAAAGATAAAAAAAGAAACATATTTTGGGAAGGAAAAAAGATAGCAGGCGTAAACAATTCCAGTAAATGTAGTTATGTTAGAGCAGAAAAATGTGTGCTGGGCTCTGTGTGGAGTTCACCATCTCTGATCTAAAATGTAATATTTTATACTGTTGTTTCCAATATACAGCACTGTGCAAAAGTCCTGAGCCACCCCTCATTTCTTCAGATTTAGCTTTGAAAGAGACAGACTTTCTTGTAGTCAATGTAGTCTCGACGACTTTTTTGCATCTGAGTTTTTGGCTCTTATTTTCAGTCCAGATCACATGGTTCAAATGTCGATCAAGCTTGGTGATGTTTAATCGAGCTGGCGCCTTAATAACCTCCAAGTCATTCTGCATAGCTGCCCACATCAACACCCAGTCATTATCTCTGTTTCTAGAAACAAGCTACCCAGCTGCTAATTGCATTTGCCATTGCACTGCGGCCACATCAGGCCTTCTGTTTTTATTATTTATTTCATTTATTTATTTTTAAAAAGATGAAGAAATTTTGTTTTAGCCTTTTAGGCTTCCTTTTATGAGGAGCAAGAGTAATTATTAGCAACACGATTTTCAGGCTGGCACTCTCCCACAGTTCACATCGGCCAGACCTGAAGTGTGTGTGTGTGTGTGTGTGTGCAAGGACTGTTAAATGTTTCTCTCTAGCTTTTATCATGGGGTGTGAAAGATTAGGAATGACAGGAATGCCACAGCATTACAAATCCAGAATGAGCTTGTCTGAGTGATAACAATCATAAATGTATTTTCATTAAGGATTTAAGTATTGGAAGAGGAAGAAATTTGTATGAAAACGGATCCAGTTCATGCAGACAATGTTGCCTCTTTTTGCGATGTTTCCAACATGGAACTTGTCAAAATATATATCATCTATATAACATCTACAGTATATATAATATAAGTACGGTCATGAAGATAAACCTTCACAAAGATTAGTCCTTCACAAAGCTGAGCATCTGTGATTATGCACACATTATTGCTGATTGCTATATGGACAGAGTGTCTATTTGTTAAAATGACTGCTGTTACGTAAGGTAACGTTCTCATACCTGTAGTGTTGAGAAACCTTAAAAACATAAAATCAAGCCCTAATAAATGTGTGTAAATACAGCTTTGTCTGAAATGTTTAAACAGGATTTTTACCTGTTTATGCTGAATGTTGATACTATGTTAGGTTTTTTTTTATTCGTCTATACTGTATTTATTCTTAAAAGGGATAGTTCAGGTTTTTTCAAGTCTGTCTTAAATTGTCCAAAATTGAGATGCATATCAGTAAATTACCATAGGTCTTGGTCGTTAAGTTTGTCATCCGGACTACACGAACAATGTAAGTAATCAGAGCCAAGTTTGAGTTGGTATCTTTTAAAGTTACGGTGTATTTAGTACAAAATTAATTGTTTCTTTCTTCTGGAAACCACCATACTGTATGGCTAGATCTGGATGGTAACTACTCACATTGTATTTGTGGTCCGATGACAAACTTTATGGTCAGTGTGAAGGATGATGAGCTAGTGTAATGTACTTAAATGCATCTGAATTTTGAATTAATACAGACTTGAAAATACCTGAACTGAATCCCTTTAAGATGTGAATTTTATTTAGTACAGTACCACAGCATCTTTAGGCTTCTAATATATTTATGGGGTACACTTAGACATCCAGCATGCCTATTTATACTATCCTTAGATGAACAAGTAAAAGATGTAGGGATTCATAATTTTTTAGTTTGTTTTTGGTTGTACCCTGAAGGGGGAGCCAGTGAGCCAGACTGTCAATGCAGCAAGCCCCACAGCATTCAACTTGTCTTGAGAATAAAGTCTTCAGAGGGAAACTTTACCCACCAAAAGTGCTTTTCTTTGGCATGGAGTGTCTATAATGAGGGGTGAAAACCGTGGCAAAGTAAGTCGAAGCCTGAACTAGGAATCTCCCAGCATGCACCTTTCACTGGCATGGCAATTAAAGTGTTCCTCTGAAGTTACGCTTGCACAAAAACTACATCAGGAACAGACATGGTCCAGAAGGGCTGTGTGAAATTGCTTGGTTTAAAAAATATATATATATGAGTCTTGAGTTCATAGTATTTTTGGCAGCAGCTGCCCAAATGGAGAGACACAGACAGTAAAGCAGGCTGGCAGGCAGTTGTGTGCTTGAGCGTCTGTGGGTGTGGAGGGGAAAAATAGTGTCAGTGCTTGAGATCAGTACAAAGAGCCCATTCTACGAGCTGAGTGCGTGTGTGTGCACAAGCGTGTGCGGCTGACCGGCTTGCGTCACAACACAGGCAGGAAACTGCTCTCGGCCTCTGGCAGGGCACGGGCTGTCTGGGGCCTTCGCAGTCAATTTAATGAAACCCAATAGTGCATCTAACTAAAAATACACTCGCCAATGTGGGACAGTAACACAACAATATGAACCTGTAGAGGAGGAGGGTTCCCTTTCATAGGTTTGTTTTTATTAAAAATGTCCCGTGCTTACACATTATTGACATGCAGATTTTCGTGAGGACGCCTCATTAGCTGATTGACTCATACAGTAGATTGAGTCATGGCACCCGGATAGGCAAATTTACCTGCTGACATATTTTACCCAAAACGCCTGTCAATTATCATCTGCCTCTGTGTCTCTGACAAGACAGTATTTGTTGGTAGTGTAAACTCTTTATTTTTATCTCTTTATTATCGTTTTATTTCCATCTCCTAACAGCTATAGCCTTGTGATTATAATGATGGATCCTGGAATACTGGGCATGAACACTAGATTAGACATCACATTTTTATACACACATTCACACCTGGGGTAATTTCATTAGCCGGTCCAACTACTTGTTTAGCATAATGGAGAACCCAAAGAAAACTCATGAGGACACAAGAAGAACAAGAGCTTGTCTCGTTAGCTTGCTTCTTCATGTAGAATAAATGTCGAAACCCTGTTTCTAATATATTGCATTGCTTCTATCCAAAATAAAATTCTACAAATTCTAGACAAAATACAATCAGAGTATCCATTTTTCTTGTTACTAAACCTTTGCAAAAAATAAATAAATAAATAAAAGTAAAAGAATGCAGGTAAAGAGGCAGGTAAAATAGATCATTAAAATATATATGTTATTATATTTCAACAGCGTGAGAAGCACCAGTAAGGTCACGGAGGTGACATAAGTCAGACTTAAAAACTTCGAAGAGTATTAGATTCTAATAAAATGTTAAAATATTATACAGAAAAAAATGGTTTTCTTAAATAAAATTTGAAGTTTTGTATACTATTAATTAGTAATATAATATTAATTAGAAAATCAACCTTTTATTATTATTGTTGTTAATTTTGCATGGCATGCAAGTGATTCTTCTTCTTCTTCTTATTATTATTATTATTATTATTATTACCACTACTACTACTACTACTAATAATAATAATAATAATAATAATGATAATAGTAATAATAATAATAAGAAGAATTTATCATAATAATTTAGCTATTATTATTATTATTATTATTGTACAATAAACACATAATACATGTCGCAGATGAGCCAAAATTGCATGTTTTTTCAAACCATTCATTTACGGCTCCCCATCTACACCTATCATGTGCATGTTGTATCATGTTCTACTGTATGTCTGACATGTCTGTGGTTTGCATGTCATATACATTTTACTGCACTTCCACATCCAAAAAAAATTCATTCTGATCTGTTCATTATAGTGCACTGACCAGTACTTAGCTACTCCAATAGCTCTGCCTGCTGTAAAAGGCTTCTCCCTTTCCCATGTGTGCATGTGTCTAGGTCATGCCTTCATGAGGCTGCCAAGCCACCTGGAGCAGGTATTATTTGTGTTTATGTGCCAGGAGATACTTAAAGTGCAGCCGCTATGTCTAGCACTAACACGTCCATCTGGGTGTATTTCAGACACACGACTACCTGATGTAGGCCAACTGAAGGCAAGAGTGAAGCACATGGAAGAAAAAAAAATCTCAATCGCACTTTTTTTGTCATGCAAACAGGGGCTCTTTCGTTTACTGCCTGACCAGCAACACTAACCATATGTGTCACGGTGTCTTCAGGAAAAAATCCCGAGCTGGACATTTTTAAAAAAACTATATCTACAGACGCATTTGTTTCTGCAAAGACTCGTGGGTTACAAATAGGTTGTAAAATGGACAGAAATTTCTCACACAAAGTATTATTTTATTCTTTGTGTCCACATTTGGTAGTGATATACTCTAGGTTGACTGAAAGCTGACTGTTAGTTTATATCTCCGCCATGATGACAGTGAACACACATGTGCTGGTGAAATCCGAACAAACCTTCTAGAAACACATGGTGTTACTGGAACAGTATTTCCTGCCAGTCAGTGCTGATTTGTAATTTGCGATCCAAAGTCAGCCATGTCGAGAGACAGTAGGCAACACGGAGAGTAAATAATAATTTTTATGCCAGTGGGTGCAATTATAAAGTAATATTAGTGCTGATAAACATGTTGAGTTGATCTGCGAAAAAAAAACAATCTAGGGTAGACAGGTAGTGCACATTTGTTTTTAATTTTTATAATTTATTGATTCTTATTTAATTATTTAGTTATTCATGTTTAAAGAATATTTTAGCTGAATATAATGATTAACATACTTAATCAAAATAGAAATAGTAAAATACTTAATAATGCTGTGCAGTCATATTAATGTGTTTAGTGTGAAAATGTGTAATAATTTATAAATAATATAATTCATATAGCTAATAACTTGATTATATATATTTTTTAATATAAAATTACATAATGCACATAAAACATTATATAAAACGCTATATTTCTGCAAAATATTCTCAAATTTGAAAATGCCACCCAAGGTCTGAGTGAAATGGAGGAATGTTGAATATTTAATGTGTCCTGTATTTAAAATGGAAATGACGTGTACGTAGCACATCACACATTTAGGTACTTTTTTTAATCTATACTGTAACTCTAATGTCTGGGACATCCTTTAATAAAGCACTCATTTAGAGTCATATTAAAATCTGATAGCTAGTAGTTATTTTCATCGCTAATCTTTACTGTAATCTTTGTATGATCATTTTAATATTTTATGACCTATTTCTTCAATATTAAACAACATATTTTAGAGAATAGCACTAAATTCTATTTTCACATAACGCAACCAAAATTTATAGCAAATATTCCTATTTCTATGTAATTATATATTATTTACATAATCAAATAATATCTTATATACTACACCAAATGTGTAGTACTTCTCAATACATATTATGTGTGTGAAAACTATGAAAAAGTGTAAAAATACTAATTGTTTCTGCAGCGATAGGACGGAATCAAATAAAGCAGTAAATGGTAACAGGACACAGCCCTGCTCACCACATACGTAACAGATTTTCTGGGAAATCAAATAAAGGTAGAGCATGGATCTTTAAAAGCAGTCTACTACACGCATGCTGTATATGAAATGGATTTTCTTGAATTAATAGCGACAAAGAACATGTTATGAATCATTGCAGCTGGAAGAATAATAAAGCAAGTCACCCTCATGCTGGCTTTATGGATGGAAATCTTCAAACTGCTAAAGTTAAGCCAGTGCTAGGACTGAACGTACCCACCAAAAAAACAAAAAAAAAGGAAACGGGAAAAAAAAAGAAAACAGAGCCTGGTATGAGAATTCATTATAGACTCATGGTAACTGAAAATAAAACGTGATTTAATTATTCAGGCAAGCTCCTGCAGGTACAGCAGTCAAAAATGTTATATTATACTGTCGAAGATTGATGCAGACTGTTTTTGTTTCGAATGTTGAATGACCTTTTGATCCTGTTCTCTTTTTTACATGATTGTTGCATAGCAACAGGGAGAAAAGCGTACACACTGTTTGCTACACGGTATAAGAAAAAAACTACAGATGCCTTTTGATTAAAATGTGAACTTCAAATATGCTCCATTTATTAATTTTCTCCCACTAGAAAGTTTGGCCTCTGGAACGATGAAACCCTCAATAGAACTATAGATCTCGCCGTGATCAGGAACGACTTTATCTCATGTTATACTGTACATATGAGGAAAGGAAATCTGCCTGAAGATCTATCTGACCTACCTGAACCTCGTATCAGGTGTCATTTGTTGAATAGCTAATCATTTCTCACAAAACAAAACAAAACAAATATTTAAGATGAGTCATTAAAACCTGAGATTGAGTTTTTGCATTCTTTCTGTTTTATGCCTGATTCTTTTGATAAACTCAAAGGCAAGAGATTACATGTAGAAATGGTTCAGGATACACCCTGAACAGAGTGCTAATCCATTGCAGGACACACACACACACACACACACACACACACACAAAATATGGGCAATTTGGAAACACAAATTTTCACCTAATCTGCATGTCTTTGGACTGTGGGAGGTAACCGGAGTACCTGGAGGAAACCCACCAAGCACGGGGAGAACATACAGAGAACATAAGGAGAAAAGTCCATGCACACAGAGGCGGCAATCAAACCTTGCCAGGAATCGAACCCGGGCCCCGGAGGTGCAAGGCAACAGTGCTAACAACTAAACCACCATGCTTATATGTTTTATTCTATTCTATTCTGTTATGTGTTCGTATAATATACATCAATTTCTTTTATAAAGCTTATAATGAAACAACATTGTTTATATACAGTACTGTGTAAAATCTTGAGCTAGCCATTATTTCTTTATATTAAGTTTAATTAAATGACGTAGATTAATTTAAAGAAAGGAGAACAAATGTTTTACTGTGACAGGCTGCAAAGTTCCTAAAGATACAATTTTAAAAAAGAGTTGTTCATGTAACAACCTCAGCAGCAACCTCGTTTCCCCTCTCGTCTGTTCCAACCACCCAGCATTCAGCATCAGCAGTCTGATACTAATCACCAGCCTGATCATCTGTCATCATCTGCACCTGTTTTCCACTGGTTCATGCCTTAAGTTACATTTTTTCTTTTTGTGGTTGAATGATTCACAGGTCACTGTATGGCTTAATAAACTAAAACATTCTTCTGAAACTGGTCAGGTACTGGGACTGGACCGAACACTAAGAGCCAAAACCTTCAGGGATCCTGGAGACTAGTTCTCAAGACTACATTAAAAAGTTTCCAGAGAAGGTCATGACTTTTAGATTTGCACTATAAATATTTAAATATTATTACAGTTTAAATAAACAATTAAATTGAACAAATATTTTATTCAACAGCAACCAAAAAAATAAAAGTATGCTCATGTGTTAAATTCCCTGTTAAATTCCACAAGGTCTCATCTGCATTTTAAATACCATTGCACGAAAGTACATTTTTGGAAATTTTCCATTACAAAAATAAGACCTAATGGACAAAAGCTGACTGTGTTATCTGCTTTAAAAAATGAAATAAATAAATAAATAAATAAAAACATATCCCATCCCCTATCTGTGGCTTGCCTTAAGAGCTGTTAATGAGAGAGTCCACAGTGTGGTTGTGTTACGGCTAGATGGCGGTGAATCTGTATTTTGAGTTTGCCTCTAGATCTGTATCCGTGATTCAGGTTTTCTTTGCTATCATATAAAACTGTCAGGGTGAACGCATTTACGGTATATTATATTGCCTGGAATTTGTTCAAAACACAAAAAGGAATTTGCGCGCGGTGCCTCATTGTTTGTTCCTTCCTGCGTGAGTCATTAAGCTGTGGCATTGTGTTTTGCTCCTCATTACAAGCCACACGTTGACATCTGCCCTCTGGATTAAATGAATCACTAAGATTCCAGCCCCACTGCCATAACGTTGCCCCTGGTTTGCTGCAACGCCGTCTTATCGTGCACTAAATAGACAATTTGTCACTATGAGAAACGCTAGTCTGTATCTAATGGGAGGTTCTTCGTGGCTCTGCTTGCTTGCTTTCTCTTTGTGTGTGCGTGCATCTTTCAAAGATTTCTCAGGTGTGCACACACAAAGAGGTATTTGTTTCATTTGCAAAGTTACTCCATGTCCTCAGATAGGATTTCCACTGAAATGCTATCCACCATGTTCTGAGAGTAGAAAGAAGAGCAGGCAATCAAGCGGTGACTCATGCACCTTGGACGAATGCATACTTGTGACCTGAATCACACCGGTCACACCCCTCCATGAGTCACCCGCGTTACGCCCTCCACAACAGTCACTCAACCAGTTTCTCATCCACTTTACCTCTTTCACCATCTTTTCCATCATTTGGACCCAGATGCATAAACGCATAAAGGTCTCACTCTCTCTGTCTCTCTCTCTGTCTCCTGCTTTCACTCTTTCTCTTTTTCAGTTTCTCAAAGAGACTTTTTTTTGCTGCCAAAGAATTTCTTTGTACATGCATTCAGTTGAATACTGTCCAAAGACAAGAATTAAACAAATTATACATACTTGCATTATGTACATTATATACATTATGCATACAGTACTTAAGGGCAATATGTTTAGTGTTAATTAGGCAGTGATACAGTTTTGTACAGTACAGATATGCTTGTTCAGATATACTCGTTATCTTTATGTAACCTCTTCTGCTTAACAGACATGAAAAGGCCTCTGATGTTTACAAACATGCAAATGAGATACATAAAGATATTTGCATGAAGCATCCAGTTATGTTAAGTTTGACATGTTCTTACCAAAATAAGAGATTTTTTTTTTTTTTAATTCTGTTGAAATTTGCTTGCATACAATGCAGGAAAAGAAAACAAATTCTCTTCAGAGACACACCTATCCTGCAATGACTAATAGCGTGCAGAAAGCCATGCTGGCTTTGATGCTCAGCCTTGATCTAAGTCTTAAGTCTGCAATAATCGCCTGAAAATATTCAAGAGAGGACACGGGTTGTATCTGTTTTCGCCCAAAGGAAAAATTGCTTGCACGTCGTCTTTGCACTCTTATTTTATATAGAAAAAAAGATCTGTAACCACCTTCTGATGATGAGTTTCCGAGCCGTATCTTGGCATCTCAGCTCCTTTTGCATGTAGACGGTGAGGACGGCAGAGAAAAAGGGCAACCAAGGTCATGATAAATGGGTCAGTTTCTCCATCTGTTCTCCCACTAAGTAGCTCATTTTCTATTTTGCCCTCCTGGTTTCCCGGCAGTGGTACTGTAAATGTAATTGAGACCATGGAAAACCACACATTATGCCACTTCTTTAAACCTAAACCTCAGCAGAAAGATATAGTGGGTTTCAATATATAGTTGTTAACTATTCATTCTCATAAACATTGATATGCTCAATATATAAACGAAAAAATAACGAGGAGAAGAAGGAAAGATCTTTCTAGATGATGTCTCCAAACAATGTTATTTTAGGATACATTTCAGGATCACATACACATGATTCATTGCTTACCAAAACGCTGAGAACTTTTATACACACTCAAATCATATACTGAGCATCCTTTTTTTTTTTTTTTTTTTGGTTTTGTCTTTTAACATAGTTTATGCTTTCAAAAGATTTGCATGAGGACAAACATTGACCACAATGCATCAAGAGCACCTGTTTGACTTGAGGTTGCCAGGAACTCTGCCTCAGCACTGGGCAAACGGATACAGGGGAGCACCCACTGCAAAACAAGACTAGGCAAGCCTAATTTAGCCAGACGGTAGTCTCACGAGCCAGATTTCTAAAGCGTCTGGCTCTTTGAGAATATGAGCCGCGTGTACTTACACTATAAAAGGCTACTTTTTCCACAAAAAGCCAAACAAATTAACTTGCCACAGATGCTCTTATACCTTTTAAAAGCATTACTCCGTGAGGTTTGTCCAATCCAGTGGTTAAAAAAAAATTGCACCAAAAAAGCTATTAAAGAAATAATAATTGCATCCATAGTTTTGCTTGGTCTCACTTTATATTAAGTGTTTCTTATTACTAGGTAGTTGCACATAAACAACAGAGTCAACTATGATGCAATTAGTGCACTGTACGACCTGTTACAGAGGTACAGTTTTAAATTCTGAAGCTTGTGACGAGTCAAGGGTACAAAGGCTATTAAAAGATTGTGCAATCCATAAGCAGTTATTCCACTCGCAATTTGCCAGTCTAGTCATACACTTTACAGTACCAGCCATAGCAGCACTTGCTTAAAACAGTTCTTGTATCTCAGCAATAATGAAAAAATATTTCTGCTTGTGAAGATGGCACCTATGCATCATCAGGACTTTTCTCTCACTTCCCAAAACATATTCATAGGAGGAAGAATGTTTCTAGGTGTGAATGTGTGTGTGAGAAATACCCTGGCGTGTCTCTCTGCTGTGTATCATTTTAAAGTCGTTAGTAAATAAAATAAGGATGAGTGTTCTACAATCTGTTATTTGTTTGTGAGTAAGTCCTACTAGCTGATCTTGATACAGGATGTGGGAATAATCGTAATGCAAGAGGCAGGATATGGGAGGCACGGAAAGCGGAGCTCCCTACAACTCTTCTCCACCAAATACATGTTCTGCATATATCAGTAATAGGGAGATTTTGTCCAACACCTTATTTTGTGGTGTATTTTTGTGCACCAGTGTAGGAAAATTCCATGTGCATTACACGGCATGGGCATTAATGCCATCCTGACGCATCAGGCCTGAGTGCTGAAAGTGGCACTTCTGAACATAGTCATATCTAGTGCAAATGATTTACAGAATGTGTTGGAACATTACTCCCATTGAGATCTTGGGTGTGAATGGAAAAGTCCCAACAGGATCCATGTTGTATCTTTGAAGCCTGAAGTGGTTGAAATCGTCCAGAAGGAGTGTCGTTGTGATGGGTGTGTGTGCGTGGCAGGAATGTAATTTGGAAGGGGATGCTGGAAATGCTCTTCCCTTTCTCGCTCTAACACACAGTGACGCAAAGAGGAGCATCAGGCTCTGCTTTCTGTTAGCGTATTGAACCGGCATACAAATTCTGTATGTGTACTCTGTTGGAGTCTTTTTTTATACGGACCTTTCTCTGGCCCTCAAGAAGAAACTTTTTTCCTTTCTTTAAAAACCGAGAGCCAAAAAATCAGCATGATTACTAAGTTTTAATTGGAGATATACCAGTGGTTACCTATAACAATGCAGATCATTATTAAAAAGTCAATAAATTTAATAACACCACGCATGTATTTGTGTGTGCATGGAAAGACTAATGGTTAGACAGCATCTTTAAAGCTGGCAGACCTCCTAGATCCCAATTAAGAGGAAATGAATGAACAGTCCTGATGTGTGTGGCTGCCACAGCGACATAAAAAGGACAGTGATGTATCACAGATACGGCACATTATTCCACTCTCAGTCAAGCAGAAACCTTTTCAAAGAAAGATTTCTGATCTGATTTTGCTTTGCTATCCATTGACTGACTAATATGATAACATGCGTGAGAACGAGAAGCAGCTTTTTTATTTTTAAATTTTTTTTGTAGAAGGCCTTCATAAAACCACAAGCTGTTGGGAAGCATCGCAACAAGCCAACCCTTCATGAGAGCATCTCACTGCAAACTGCAGAGTATTCTTAGAACAACTCAAATTATGTTTTGTGATCAAGCTAAAATGGTCATGCGCACGATCAGCATGTTTGGTGACAAAACAGGATTGTATACAAAGCTTCATGAGACAAAAATCTTTCCAACACAGCCAAAAAGTTTCAGAAACTTTAAAAAACATGTTTGTGTTTAAGATAAAAATCCACTGGGTTTGCATTTGGAAAAAATCGTAAAGTTATATAAATCAAAGTTATGTAACGTATAACATGTTGCTCTAAGACTTAATAGTATAAAGGATTATGTCTTACACATCAGTTCGTAGGGATGATAATTGATTATGAATGATGGACACGGCTCATGCTACAACTCTTCTTTGAACTCTCCAGACACTTGTCCAATCCTCGGCTCATACACTCCGGTACCGCCGGCAAAGTGCAACCCAATCTACCATGTTTACTCTTCGTTGCCTACATAAGGCCCTCGTCAATGTTTCCTCCCCCTTTCCCACCAGAGCCGGATCCCAGCTCCAAAACCACAGGATGACTCATGAGCATGGAAATGAGTGGGGGACACAAACGAAGATGAAGTGGGGGGAAGGGAAGTGCTCTGGAGTCAGGGAGGGTTACGTTCTTCTCAACGCTTCAGTAAAAAAACCTAAACCTAAATAACAACCTCATTTTAAAAACAGAGAGAGAGAGAGAGAGAGAGAGGGAGCAACATTTCAGAACTCCACCGCTATCTAGAGCAGTTTTTTTTTTTCTTGATCATCATCTTAGATAACCGTTTCCCCTGTGACTCATTTAATCATGTCTGAGATTCAAAGAACCATGCCAAAGCTCACATTACAAACCCACTTAGTACTCTCAGGACAAGTAAATATTAATGCCCCTTTCAAATACAGTACTGTGTGTAAACAGGCACATAATATTTCGGTAAGACTTTACGGTACCCTCTCTTTTTTTTAATTGAGGAAATATTTCTCAGGCTAAATACTCAAGCATTTAATTACTCATGATTCTAATTACTATGTTTACTAATTTGTAATGATTTGATAATTTATATTAACATTTCTATCTCACAAATGTAAAAAGAATTTGCAGCTACTTATGTAAGGTACCTTAGTGACAGTAACTAGCAGTAACTGGAACCCTTTTAGTCCAATTAGGGACTGTGGAGGCCAACGGTGATTACCATTGTATTTTTTCTCAACTTTTTCAAAATTCACACACCATGGGCTATTTGGGAACACCACTTTATCTGATCTGCATGTCTTTGGACTGTGGGAGGAAACCACCAAGCACAGGGAGAACATTTAAACTCGATGCACACAGACTCCAGGGCGGGAATCAAACCCGGACCCTAGAGATGCAAAGCGACAGTGCTAACCACTAAGCCACCATGCAGCCTAGCTATTTATGTGATGCTAACTACCAGTTCAGTACAAAAATAATCAACTCAACATTAGCAGATAAGGATGCTGTAGGTGCTTTTTTGTTCAGAGAGACTTAAAAAAAATTGTGGTGCAGTGGCCAAGTGTCGAATTCAACACTACCCACTGTAACAAATGTATTAATATGCTCTGAGAGAGACTGGAAACTCTAATACCAGATAAATATCGCATCATGCTGTCATTAAAAAAAAATATTATTAATATTATTACATAATAAATATTAATACGTAAAATATTAATAACTTTAAAAAATCTATAATCTTTGGATTCAACCACTGTTTTTTAAAGCTTTTTCCAAATCTGAACTGAATGATTATGCAGCACGATACTCCTGTATAGCTAGCAACTTCAACTTTAGTACAGCAGTATTACATCACTAAGTTTGATATACTGTAGACTTTGACTGATTTAATTAAAATCAGACTAGGGACAAGTAAAATTATGTAATTAAACCATTAAATAAGTAAATTTAAAAAATACATAAATATTTGTTTCAATTAAATAAACTGCTTTTAAACTCAATTTTTATAAATCTATTTTTTATTACTTAATGACATTTAAGGCAGAATGGTGATTAGAGGTTAGCACCATCCCCTTGTGCCTCCAGGGTCTGCATTAGATTCCCGGCCAGGTTTGATTCCCGCCTCTGTGTGCATGGAGTACTCCGGGTACTCTGGTTTCCTCCCACAGTCCAAAGACATGCAAAGTAGGCAAATTGGTGTTCCCAAATTGCCCGTAGTGTGTAAATGAGTGTGTAAGTGTGTGTATGTGTTTGTGCCCTGCGATGGATTGGCACCCTGTACAGGTTGTACCCCGCATCGTGCCCTAAATTTCCTGGGATAGGCTCCAGGCCCCCCGCGACCCTGAATACAGCGGTATAGATGATGAGTAAGAGTGAGTGACGGAGTAATGACATTTAATTCATTAATTTTAATCATTTATTCAATAACTTATAAATCTGGTAAATATCGTACCACTCAGCTCTTCATACACAAAGTTCAATATGGTCTTTGTGGTCTATATGGTTAATGTCTTTTCTTAGACAGTAATTTCTAATATATAGAGGTTTCATATTATTCTTTGTGCTAAGCAATAGTATAAGTAATTGCCCTTGCCCTTTAGGAGAAATTATTGTAGAATTATTCATTTAAGCTGGTTTGGACATGGTTGTAGATAACATCATTAATTAAGAACCCATATCTTTAGCAAAATTGTCAGCAAAATCTTCAGAAAATCTTCATCACAGTTATTTACAGTATAATTAGTTACTATGTCCTTACACTATAGTCAGCAGAGTAGGTTTTTTTTATAGGAAGGCTGTGAATATCAGCCCAGTTGTGAAGCACTTGTAGATAAGAGAGTGCAGGTTAAGTACTAAAGATATCACAGCCATGCTGATATTAAACACAACAGCATGACTTCGAGTATGACATTGCTTTTAAATGAAAAGCTAATGCACTAGGGTGTACAAGTTATTTTTTCAGATGAGCTCATTTGCAAATTTCTAAAACTTTTAACAAATCCCATGTCAGCCAGATTACAAGATAGTGCCACAGTATTCAATTCAATTTTATTTGTATAGCGCTTTTAACAATCGTCATTGTCGCAAAGCGGCTTCACACAATCAAAAGAATTATTTAAGTTTGTATGGAATGTGAATGTGTATAAATCAAAATGGTCAGATAGTCCCTGGTGAGCAAGCCGAGGGCGACAGTGGCAAGGAAAAACTCCCTGAGATGGTAAT
>JAOVVB010000043.1:23089942-23105492 GCA_028570985.1 Heterobranchus longifilis
TATATATATATATATATATATATATATAGCTTTTTGACTTATATGGCTCAAAAGTGTGTGCATGGTCTGTCTTTAGACATGTAGTGACAGGAGAGAAGTGCGTGAAGCATTAATAAGTTATGTTGAAGTCTGTATAAGCAGGGCTTTTCTCAGTAACCTCTTGACATATTAAGCTGTGGGAGAGATCCAACATATATTTCTGCCACTTTTAGCGTATGAGTAAGACCAAATCTCACTTTTTAATGATAATGTTAGCGGCTTTGTGGCTAGTGACTCATGCTAAAACGACACCTTTCTCTTGTACGTAGCTGTCAGACAATGACATTTGTTCCTGTAACCGATGAAAAGCTTGATGGCTGGAGTGAAATCAATTATTGTTTTTATTTTCCTTCCATAATTATATGATTTTGTGATGTTATGTTATGTGCAATTAGTAGCATGTGCAGAACTTTGCAGCAAAAGTAAGAAAAGAAATCGTTAAAGATAAAAGTATAAAAAATCAGCAAACCTCAGACTTTTGATGTGGTAGTTGTGCGTGTTGACAAATTTTTCTTTGTCACACCAAATCACATAGTATAACGTGCCAGTTATATGTGATGGTTAAAATGTTTAATTGCTTTTTTTTTCTGAACAGAAAGTCTGTTCCTTTTTTTAAAGAGGTCCTGAAATGGAGAGACTTGTTTATTCTGGACCGCATCTCCTTATTTCCTGCTCACACCATTTCACGGCAGTGGAATAAATATTTTGAGAGGCCGTATTTGCTCTTTCGCCTTGCCTAGAGGGGAAAAAACGTAATAGCCAGCATTCATTAAGCTTTGGTCAATTAGGAATGATATTACTTGTGCATACATGGTTAGTATACCTGCCAAATTAATTTAAATCACCCTAACGGAATATTATTCATTCTCCTGTCTTGCTTGCAATTCCCATTTCATCTATTTTATTTTGATCTGTTATGTGTAATTTCTGTTGATAATTGCTATTGTTAAGATATCTTCTTATTATACTGTACATAATACTGTATTACACTGTTATTTTTACTGTTCTACTTAAAAATTCAGCTTTTTTTCCCACTGACTATTCGATGAACTAGTTTAAGTATAAAGGTACTGCAGAGCTTCCTGACTTAATAACTGTATTCATCTTTCTATTTTGGACCGCACAGTTCTCAAGACGTTTGCACATCCAATTATTTGCGTCATTCTTCCAAATGTTCTTTCATATTCTTAGCAAAGTATGTTTTATCATGTTCAAATGGATTTTTTTTTTTTTTACCTTTTCAGATCTGCTCCATCTTGTTAGAGAACATCTGGAGAACATATCTGGATAGCTTCTTAAAGGGAGTGGACTTTGAAGAAAAGAGATGCAACGTGTCATTTGGGAAAGTAAGGCTGTTGCAATGTGTTGTTGTTGTTTTTTTTTTTTTTGGTTTTGTTTTGCTTTGTTTTGAGTTTTTTTTTTTCTTTTCTTGTGTGTACTGTGCAATATTGAGAAATTAATTCGGTCAGCACAGAGGAACATATCTGCGCTTTACTTTAGTGTATTTCAAAGGAACCACCGTTAGCATACACTACAGACTGAAGCATCCTCCAGGCTCTTAATATGGCCCATAACACAATTACGCACTGGCTACAGCTACGCTGATGAGAGACAACTACATCTAAACAGCTCCACATGCACAGGGCAATGGCTGACTTTAGACATGATGCACATTAGTGTAGTGAGCTTCTCTCTCTCTCTCTCTCTCTCTCTCTCTCTCTCTATGTTGAAATAATTAAATAAAGTTCTAGGAATATTACAGCAGATCTGACTTAATTATAAACTTCATTATTCAGCCATAGTCCAGGTTAATTATGCGCTGCAGCTAATTGAAAGTTTCAGTGATGGTTCTTTTCACCTGAGTGACAAACATTTCCAAAGCTGCTCATTTGTGATGTGAAAGGAGTTCTCTTGTCAGCGCTGAGAATGCTTGGTGGTGAGGCAAACGTCGGGTCCGCTGACACACATGCACACACGTTGCCAAGCTGTCAGAAGGTCACGCAAACACAGGACACTAAGGCTCTATTGAGCATGTGTTTTCTCAGGTGAGCCTAGGCAAATGAGTCCTATGAGTAAAATGTGAAAGATGACACTGTATCATGTGCATTAGGATGGTTGTGTGTGTGTACGTAATTAATGGGTGATGACTGACCAAGCGTAGAGTGTGAACAACTGCAGCCAAGTCGTTTTCCTCTTGCTCTCTCTCTCTCTCTCTCTCTCTCTCTCTCTTCATTGGGGCAGCTGGAGGGATTCCTGGCAGAGTGATTTGGGACTAAATCAGAAAATCACATTGCCAGGGATTTCCAACCAGCTGCAGGCCACTCGCTTCGACAAGAAAATTTCATCTCACATCCTCTAACGTCCTCTACCGTATTTACATTGATCCTAAATCTCATTTTTTTTTTTGTACACAGCTGCCTTACTTTGCTTCAAAAATCTCAACAAAAAAAAAATGAGGCTGTAAAGATGCCCCTTTAAGCTACTCACGAAGCCCGAGCAGGAATAAACACCAACTGAGGAAGGCCAAATCAATCCAACATTCTGAACATACAGTAAATGTAGGTTCCAAACAGAGCACTAAATGTCTTTCATTTATTTCAAAGCATAAACATAAGTCTCCAACTGATGACTGCGGTTTTATGAATTGGAACGGGCTACGGGACTTTGGTGCCATGCAGACGTATGTGGGACCGCAGTATAAAGAAGACTGTGGCTTCTGTACCCGAGGTGGTCTTTGAAATCTACATGTGGAAAGAATTGGAATTATCACCATCATACTTTGATGCATAAGCGTATGTCTAAAGGAAAATGTGTTAATAAGTTCTTTAGGCACATGGATATGGTTCTGATTGAGGGTAGAATTTTAAAGGCTAAGATTTATTAGTATTTGGAGAAGGAATGAGGTGAAGAAAAACAAAAACTTTGCAATGTGTTGAATGGGATATTTTATTGGTGTTGTAAAAAAAAAAAAAGTTACTGCCATACTTTGATGCATTTATTTTATTTTATTTTATTTTTTTACCATTTCATTTCATCATAGATTGACTGGTTGATATTTTTCCCCAGTGACCTCCATTTTAGGGGAGAGAATTATCCCAGGAAACACTTCCAATCATTGTTAAAATGTAATAATGTGTATACGAGTGAAAACAAGCTAAAACGGCCACTCTTCCCATTCAGGCTGTGCCAGTGACCAACATCTGCGATCTTTGGGCTACGCTGTGGTTGAAGGCAGAAAAACAAGAACAACAGCAATAAAAGAAGACTTAGCACAAGCACATGAACTCACAAGAAGAATGCCTGGCTCAGATAAGGTGGTGCGTCACTCTGTGATGTTTCGTGAGGTGCAGGACTTGGCTTGCTTTGTGAACAGATCCGGGAAAAGGCCGTGTTCACAGTGGCTAAGTTCCGCTCCTCTGAGGCTAATTCTCAGAACGGCTGGAATCCAGTAATCCAGGCACCATGTGTATACAGTCTCCAAGAGTAAAGCGCACTGACCCAAGGTAAGCTTTTCTTGTCATAGTTGAATGATCATTTTTAAACAAATGGGAAGGAAACTGATCCTAGACCAGCATTCTGTCATTGTGGGAGTTTGTAAACACAGGCTTAGGGTGCCAGCTTTCATCTCTCGCCAGGATGATCTGATTAAGTAGGTTTTTATCCATAGGAATATGCACGTGCTGAATGACATATAGAGACTTTATAGACATGTTTTTCAGGTCCATAGGCAAAAAAAAAAATCAAATATTAGAACAGTATAGCATGAACACTTTCATGTGTAAGGCCAGGTCTCTGTTTACAGAAACACAAGTGCACTGACCTACCCAAAAAAAACCACATCAAGAACCATTTCAAACCCATAACATATGTTTTGACAAGGACATCTGTATGTCACCCCTTCATATGAAAAGGCTACACGTATCATATCGCACTGAGTACACACGTCTTTACAAAATCATAATAGAAGGCCAGTGCATTACCTTGAAAGGTTTGTTCTAACAATGTTACTTTTAGCCTATAAGATCCATTTCATTCACTGTGATAACATCTAAGGGACCATAAAACAGCTGCCGTAGTGTAAATGTGTACATCAAGCAGCATGTTTGAAATGTATATGTTGGGTTCAATCATTCGAGACGTAGATAATGAGACATAATGTCAACTACATCAAATATATGATCCACCCAAAGATCATTTTCAAAAATGACTGAGAAATCTAAGGCAGCAACAAATCCAGTACAGTGTAAAGAGATGTATCTTGGGATTGTGAGATAGTTATGATTTAAAAAAAAGACTGTGTTGGATTTTCACCCACATAATGTGAGCAGGAAAAAAGGAAGACTGGGCTCAACCTCCTGTGCCTACTGAGCTGATAACAGTTGGTAAAGCACGCACTGGCTCAGTTCAGCAGGAACCGGAGTTAGGCCCCTTACTGCACCGAGCTGATTCCAGATATCCCAGCATCCTCCTCTGAGCACTTCAATCAGCCATCAGGCATACGAGCAGCGGAAGGAGACGGCTGTTTGGGCTTTACGCAGATTCCAGAAGCAGAGCTTTTCCAGGCGGATTTCCGACCAAGTCATTTTTAACATGTGTTTTTATTCAAAAAATAAACTGCCAGATTTGTTCATCCCAGACACACCATCATGGACTTTATTTATAGACAACAAAAGAGAGATGTTTTTCAATTTGTGTTCATAAAAAATAAAAATGAAAAAAAAAAAATATTATTTGCTTGGTTTATAGATATTTATAGACAGCGTGTAATTCTATCCGTTTTCCTGCTCCACAGCAATATGTTATTAATAGGCTGACAAGGAATGTTTTGTCTCCTAGCAGGTAGTGTTTTGTGCGACTGCAAGGCACCTCCAGGCTTTATGGGTAATCCTTACTGTCACATTATGGATGATTTATGATCTCTTTCTCTCATGAGAAAAACATTATGGGTGAGGGACTCATTTCCTCAAGAAAAGTATTGTAGGTGTTATACCTACTACTGTGACCTGGCTTATACACAAGGTACATAATGAAGAGACTGAAGTGCCTGCTAAAATTTTCAAAAGGTACTTCAGGGGGTTCTTTAAGGGTGTGTTAGATAATTGGGCGTTGTAGCTTCTACTAAAACCTTTCAGGATTGGGACATGGCTTTACTATGAACCTCAAAGAGTCTCCCTTGAGGGACTACTAAAAAAGCTGTTTGGAATCAAAGATTTTCCTATGTATATCTTTTACGGTTTTTCTGTTCCCCTTCTTCTTTTGTTCCCACCATTTGCAGGTGGTCTGAGAGTCAGGGAGAACATAAATCATGATTATTATAATTAAGTCCCTCAAAACAGCAATAATCTATAGTCATGAAACTTAGCTTCAGGGCTCTATATAAACACATGAATACACATACAATGGTGTCTAAAAGTCTGAGAAAACTAGTGAACATTTGTTTGTTTTTTTCTCTAATTTAATGCAAGAATTTTTTTATTCCAAATGAAAAGTAAAACATTTTTTTTTTTAACATTAACATGTTCTAGCAAGTAATTTTCTTTCGGAACACAAGGTTGTGTATAACAAAATGTTCATTTTGAAAGCCGCTACATGTGCTTCTTTGAACTTGCATATTTTAGTCAAAACCGTCCTGTAAAGCCAACTGCATCGCTCCTTTCTGTCAGTGAAACAAAACTACCTGCTGGGTAAACCAGTGCTTGCTGTGAGTGAACTAAATGTGTTCAGTGGATTTTGGAAAATTGACACTTGCGTACTGCCACTGCAGTTACCCTAGCATTAATGGATTACAGGTTCTCTGTCTCTTAACGTCTGCAATACATTCTGTGAAATAGGACATTATGCGATTTGGATGTTGGGCAAACACCATATTATATACTAAACAACGTTATGTGGGACGCTGTAGTGTAACTTTCTGTTTCACTTTCAAAACATTAATTAGCATTTTTTCTCTTGCTTCTTTTATCACTTGCAAAGATTTGGATGCATTTTAGAGCCATGATGCACTTACAGTAATATTTTCTCAAATAAATTAACCATATACAGTAATTATGATATATGGCTGCAATACACAAAATAGATGTACAAGCACTTTGTGACACTTTTATATTTTCCGATTTGCAGGGACTTTTAAACTGCATACTGTACTTAAAATACAACTGCAGGCAGATTTATCCATTATGAATAAACTGTGGAAGATGAGTTGTTTTGCAAAATCACCCAGAATTCACACTGATCTAACGAAAAAAAACTTTTGACTTAATTTTTTGGCATTTGTGCATTTTATCAAGTTTGTCTCTCAAGGAAAACTTCCACAAAACATTCTCTATGAATTTGCAAAACTTCTTGCTTGATTAAAAAAAAAAAGAAAATTCTCAAAAACTGTAAAACTTTTTTTTTTTTTGCTGTCAATCTGTTTGATAGACTTCTTTTTGCTTTAATGACAGCGTGCACTCTAACTGGTATGCAATCTGCAAGTTTGTGCAAAACATTACAATCCGTTTTAGATCAAATCCAGAGAGTGTGTCTGATTATGTGCTTCAATAGAGGAGATTAAGCATAGGGAAAACCTGGCCTTTTGTACAAAGCAATTAATAAGTCAAACCGGGACTTTCTGCTGAATGAAGCTGTAAAACTGATTGACATTTACAGAAGACTTCAAGCACAGTATGGTGATCGGAGTAAATACCTCAGGAATGCCTGATCTGATGAGACACATCTGTCTGTGGGAACTGTACACACAATTATTAAGAAACACCACTTGTATATTATAGGAACTGATCTTGCTCTAAGCCATTTCCACACGTTTGGGCAATTAAAGGAGTTCCTGGGAGGCCAGTGTTTCAGATGTGAAGCAGGCAGTCGAATCATGGCTTACTGAAAAAACATTCTACCTTGATGGTATCCAAGCACTAGTGAAACACTAGGATAATTATCTTAGTTATTTTGCACTAACAAAAGTCCCAGGTTGATTTGAACACCCTCATGTTACAGAATTCTAAAACCTTTTTATTACAATTTTATATGGGGTGGAAAATTGTTTAGTCTTAGACTTTTGGACCCCAGAGTTCATTTATTTATTTATTTATTTATTTATTTATTTTTGTTTAAATTTGTCATTTGCCCATAAGTGGCTCAGCTGGCAATACTGTATTAACTAATGAACAAAACAGAAACCGTTTTTCCAATATCTGTCCAAAAGAAGGCTGGAAGGGATTAATTACTTTCATCTTATACACAGCTTTGATTTGCATTCCTGTGACACTGTTTACCTTTTATAAAGGGAGGAAATTGCTTTGCAGTGTTTGAGATGACAATTAAAAATGTCACACATCACATAAATGAGCCCATACACTTCCCAAGAGTATGCACACCAAAGCAGGGTAAAGGCAATTTTAGATTACAATTACTGCCTGCTTAAGCAAGATCAAAATATTTTTCTGCTGTTTAATATGTATAATGGAGCCTAATCGTTACAGAGCACTGCGGAAAATGCATTCTACATTTCATTGTTACTGAGAATTTAGCTGGTGGGACTGAGCTTTACTTTTGCCATCAGTGGGCAGCCGGTAAGAATCAAGAAACAAACGATGTGTTGCAGCCCACTCAACTCTCGTTCCAGAGAGATCCACATGTTCTCGTTGCCTTAGGAGCTTAGAGTAGGTGGACAATAGGAACAAAGTAAGAAAGAAAATGTCATGAATTTTGTTAAAAAAATTAATGAATTAATAAACTCAGGCCTAATTTGCAGGTCCAAACGTACATTCTTCACTCTAGTATCGACCGCACATACATTTTACTGTTGAAGAATATATTTCAATATGAATTATTCTATAATACATCATGACATTAAGAGGTTACTGGGTTAATTTGACAGGAAATGATTGTTCACTTCTTGGTATGCTTACTGGTTCCAGATTCAAACACTACTTTCTTTACATGGAATTCAAGCATGCCATCCTCTATAAGATTCAATTAGTATTGTAGCCCTTACAACTCAGAGCATTTTAGCTATTTAGCCATTTTAAATAAACATATATAGGGATCAGGATTGTGCCGTATACAGTAGAGTGACATCCTTTTTTAGCGCATAGTATACAAGACTATTCCCAGTAGCGTGCCTTTACTTCCTGCAAAGATCGTTTGAAAGGTGCAGGAAGGCAGGGAACTGTACAGTTTTTTTTCCTGCAGCAAAAATCTATAAATGAAACACCAAATGAATATAAATAATTCTATACTAAATTTCTAGCATAGGATAAAACTAAACTGGCAAAATAAAATGTTAAATTACTGCATCATATTTGGTAACCATTAGTAAAGCACTTACTATCACATGAGTGGAGTATCATCTATTTTAGAGATGAATATCAAAATTACTGACATATTCAAACAGACACACATACACACTGATCAGGCCTAGAGAAAATCCATATATAAAAGGTTGTATGCTATCTTACATCACTGCATGGTCTGTGTCGCCCTTGCAGGAAGCTTCTCTGCAAATCAATACTGAGATAGACTGACTGATCATCTTTCTCCTCTAATGAAAGATTTTTAAATCCTGATCTCTCCCTGGATGACTACAGATCCATTCACAAGGCTCACTGCAAGGAGTGTGAAAATGATGAAAATCACATGCTATGGCCTCAACACTCACCAAATCTCAAGAAGTCAGTTGAATACTTATGGGAGATTTTGAAGTGATGTGTGAAGTGAAAGTTGCCTTGGCCTCCGTCATCAAAGGACTGATTGAAGGAATATATTTCAGAAGAATGGTGTTCATCTATGCAAAGACTTTTAGAATGTGTGACCAAGGCATACGGTCAAATTTATGTTGTTGTTTTTTTTTTCCCCTTTAAACTGTTTTGTATATTTCTTTTCACCAGGAACCATGCCTTAACCACTGAGGTCAGGGGTAGCTCATTGGTTAAGGCACTGAACTATGGTTCGGAAGGTCCCAGGTTCAAATCCCACACCCACCAAGTTGCCCCCGTTGGGCCCTTGAGCAAGGGCCGTAACCCTCAACTGCTCAGATGTATAATGAGATAAAAAAAATAATAATAAAAAAAAGGCATTTTGGATAAGGGCTTCTGCCAAAAGCCTAAATGTAAATGTAAGAAGATTAATGAGAGAAAATCTATTTTGAATTAATTTCCATATAGGGATATAAATACAGTATGTAATGCATCTAAAACATAATTTATTTGTTATTGAGCATGAACAGCAAATCTTTTGGATATCTGACAATCCTTTTGCAAAGTACAGCCAAAATCACTAATGATGTTCTATTCAGAGAGAATAAATGAGACAGTAACTGTAGAGAAAAGAAGCTTTTGTGCTCTTCCCCACATTCAATAGCGAGGATATAAAATAATACACTTTAATAGGCTGTCTCACCAGCTGCAGTCCTTTTCTTTCTAGAATTCATTATAACAGAGTTCCTTCCAGTTGATGTGCTGCATTTCAACAAGAGATATCTTCTTTTATAGTATGTGCAGTGACAGCAGCAAGTTTATCCCCATAAGCTCTAAAAGCAGGAGCACATTCAGGCTGTCTCTGTGTGCCTCTCACGCTTTCTTCCTGCTCGTCTGTGGGCTTCATGGCCACTTAAAAGGCACAAGCCCTCAGTTTCAACCTTTGTCAATAAAAGGAGGTGGGAGGAAAAAAAATACAAATGTGGTCGTTCATAGTCACAAAAAGGAACCAACACAAGATTAAGATGCATTACCTCGTTGGATGCACGCATGCAGTCAAGAAGAGTTTGCATTTGTATGTCTAGAGTTTGTGACCAGAACCTATAAAAGTGACTTTTTTGAAAACTGAAACTATGATGATTTTCACTTGTGCTATCAAGTTTGTGCTGCCATAATCATAACGCTCTCATAATTGCAATCATAATGTTCAACAAACAGATCCTAAAGTACATGCAGCTCTATTAAGTACTAAACTAAAACATGACTTTTTTTAGATTTTTCAAAATATGTCAAAGGATGACTCTATAAGAGGCAATGCAATGATTCAGTATGTCTAACAAAATAATATTTCAGGGAACATGTAATCAAATGTTAAGTACTATGTAGTTTGCTAGTAAATTTTACACTTACTTACTCTCACTCATTCTCCATACCGCTTATCGAGCAGGAACTCTCAGAAAGCCTATAGCCAATCCCAGAAAACACAGGATACTAGGCAGGGTACACACTCAGGCGTTGGACGCACACTCTCACACACTCACTCACACTATGGGCAATTTGAAAAATCTGCATGTCTATGTACTGTGGGAGGAAACCGGAGTGCCCAGAGGAAACCCACCAAGCACGAGGAGGACATGCAAACTCCACTTAAACAGACCCGAAGGCAGAAGTGAAATTCAATAATAGAAATTCAATAATAAAACACTTTATACAATATGTATGAATATAATATGAATAACATATTTGCAGATTAGTATTCAGTTTAGAATACCTACACTATACACACATGCATGTAAGAATTAAAAAATACAAATGTTTTAATGTTTTTTTTTCTTCTTTTGGACAGTTCCATTGTAAAACAGGAAGAAGGTTAGTCAAAGAGACAAATAACAGCACAGTGTCTATGAAGGATACTTTCCGTGACAGGAACAGCATTACTACCATCGCAGCGGCTATAATCAAATCCAGGAGGCATTAAGAGTGTGTATGTGTATGTGTGTGTGTGTGAGAGAGAGAGAGAGAGCGAAAGAGAGAGAGGAGGTGGGTAATTATGCTACATAGCACGCACACTCTGGTCTCTGGTCAGAAAGCGCAGAACAGGGATTGACGAGCTATAATAATCAGAAGACACATTAAAGTTCTTCTATAAAGTTATAATAGGTTGACATTACATCATCCTAAAAGACGACAAGCCTTTTCTAGTTAGTCTCAATTATAGACGGATTAAGGATCTCAGTTCGTTATTAAAAATCAACCAGAGAAAGAGGAAGAGGGTGTGTACACTAAACATAAGTAAATGCTCATAGGATCCATTTACACACTAATCTCCAGCTATTCAAGTTATATATTTCATATAATACAGCATGCGTCCCTTGCGGAGAAGAAAACTCTAAACAGGGGAAAATCTGATTAGGGGATGTATTTTCTTAGTAATAGCTCCTCCTTGCAAATGAGCAAAGCTTTTCATCTGTTTCCTCATCTCAGCAGCAAGATGTCATTTCTAAAGCCTCCTTAAATTTCTCAACAGAGTACCAGAGTACCTCTCAGCCCTGTTCTCTGTCAGATATTTTCTTTCATCTCAAGGGTTTGTCACTATTCTTTGTATTTTGTGACTTTTAGGAGATGATTGTGTTATATCATGGTATACCTGTCAAGCCTTAACACACACGCGCATTCACACACACACGCACACACGCAAATGTCTGATCAAATTAAGAATTCGATCTGGTTTATGTTTTTCAGTCTGTAACCTTTCAAACCTTGGAGTTTCCCTGATCTGATCTGAGAAGGAAAACAGCTGAATTTTGCCCAGGGAAAAAGTTAAAAATAGGCTGCATGCTGAGAAAGATTTCAAATGTTCATTAACCGCATCCAATCTTATTATATTTATCGCAACCAAAAGCGAGTATAACGTATATGTGGTTTAGTAATTACCCTGTCGGCCCAAATTTTCCGCAATAAGACAAACGTTGACTTGTTTTGGTTAAATGTGTGGTAATGTTAGACTGCCACATAGTGGCCATATGGAGAGCTACATCATTATTAAACCCCTTACCCTTGATTTTAAGTTGTGTTTATAAAGTGCACTGTAGGTCACATTTTGTACTTGTTCAGCAGAGGCCTTGCAGTTCATTTTAGGATGCAGAGTGATGTGAGGTGATGATTACACAGTAAATAAGGGTCTGTTTACACCCTCACACCATAATGTGTAACACACTTCGGAAAACAAACCAAGCACACATGTAAAGAAGAAGAAGACAAAAAAAACACCATCTGTGCCTTGTATCAGCAGATTTGTTACTACGGCACAAACTTCCACAGACCATCCTGGCACTCTCACGCACACACACACACACACACACAGCTGCCAGAGTGAGAGGAAGAGGGAAGAAATACACGAATGTATTACAGGAGACAAAGTTCAGATTTACCACATTAGGAGCTCATCCCTAAACGCTGGTCTTACCATGCAGAGTTACGCCAAACCACACTTCCATTTCCTACAGTTATTTTGTTTGATGGAACTCCACATCATAAATAAATACAACCATCAATCCTTAAATGTACTGTACAAATTGTTGCATAATTTATATAGTATATAGGATAAATTGGACTGACCCCAAAACCTCCTATGAAAGCTGTCTCCAATAATCACCATGTAGGAACAATTACTGACTTTGACTGATAAATAAGCTTAAAAATAAAAACCAATTCGAATCATTCACATATGTCCGTAATTTCATTCTTTGAATCACCCTTATTACAGAACATGGTTCAGGTCAACTTGGACATTAAAGGAACATAATGGATGCATGAAACACAATATCGTTATGGTCCAAATCTGAACTGATGTTTCTGCTATTTGATGATTCACTTCGTTTGTTGTCTGTTATATTCTGTAACTGTATTCTGTTATATATCTAGATGCATATTTTAAGGAACTGTGGTCATTTTTATTATCACTCTGTGTAGTTATTCTGGTTTATGGTTTTATTGGTCTTTTTTTACTTCTGTTTAATTTATTAACCCTTGCATATACACTATAGTGTCAAAAGTATTCGCTCGCCTGTCTTCACATGCATATGAACTTGAGTAACATCCAATTATTAATCTATAGTTTTAATATAATGTTGGCCCAGCCTTTGCAGCTATAACAGCATCAACTCTTCTGGGAAGGCTTTCCACAGGGCTTAGGAGTGTTTTTATGGGAATTTTTGACTGTTCTTCCAGAAGCGCATTTGTGAGGTCAGACACTGATGTTGGACGAGAAGGCCTGGCCCGCAGTCTCCACTCTAATTCATCCCAAAGGTGTTCTACTGGGTTGAAGTCAGGACTCTGTGCAAGCCAGTCAAGCTTTTCTACATCAAACTCACTAATCCATGCTTTGTACACTGGTATGCGGTCATGTTGGAACAGGAAGGGGCAAAGGGTGGGCCAACATCATAATAAACCCTATGGATTAAGAATGGGATGTTACTCAGTTCATATGCATGTGAAGGCAGGCAAATGAATACTTTTGGCAATATAGTATATTTCATATACTGTACTGTGTTTGTAAACCAAGTCAGTGATTACAGCCATGATAAAACTAATGTATGAACAAATTCCATTCTATGGAACACACATAGTGTCTGAGCTACTGAAATGACTGTATATCTTATAAACACTTAAGGACACCAAGCAGAAATCTTCTCATAACGGATTCTACAGTAGGCCTATATGTGGCATTTTCAAAATGGCTGACACTGAAGTAAGAACGCTAACTAGACACCAGTTATATAGCAGCTAGCAGAGAGTAAACCAGTCAGCCTGGAGCATTCTGGTTGACAAATATTTCATCAGCATGGGGACGAGAGGATCATCCGCACTCTCTTCTGATGATTTATTTATTTGTACTTATAAAATAAATTATATATCTCTATATATGATTTTGATGATTAATTTATTTATAATTATGTTAATTATGCATGCAATGTGGGGTAAGAGACCTCATTTTCTGGGGCAACAGCTTTTGGAACAGCTTTGCAATGATCACAGACACGGGGGGGGGGCTGATCGGGGCTCGGGTGTGTATACGCCTGTGTGCGCGCATGCGTATGTGAGTGTGTGTTTTGTTGTAATAATGATTTATTCATAGCTCACACTGGACCTTGGACCCATGAGACCTCTAGAGAGAGAATGAGAGCGAACAACAATGGTCGTAAGGAAAATGAGATTCAGGAAGGATGAAGAGGATGGGGGAAATCTGATATGGGCATTTAAAATGAAAATGCAGCTTTTGCTTAAAAAAAAATAATCCCTACTTCTGGTTTAGTTATTAGTACTGGGGTTATGGTTATTTGGGAATAAGCATACAGTATATCTTAAGATTTATAATACTTTTGTGGGGATAAAAAACTTGGTATTTGTGTGTGTGTGTGTGTGTCTGTGTCTACAGTAGGTGCACCTCTGCGTACTCAAATATCCACAGTAAACATGCGTCGGGTCCAATAAGTCCTTAACCTTTCGTGTGTAAACCATGATATCTCTCGATAGTTCTCAGCAAAAGCGCTGGTGTTAAATGAACCCCTACAGAGTGTGTTATGGTCCTGCACAACACACTGTGAACTCCAAATGAGCTCAGACCAAGTTCTTAACCCTGGGTTAAATGCATTGGCTAGCAGATGCACTCTACCACTGCGCGCGCGCGCGCACACACACACACACACACAGAAACATACACAATGCCACTACCCATAGAAACTGAGGAAGAATACATACAGACAGGTTTAAAAAAAAACCAAACAGAAAGTACTTCAGTAAAGTAAAGTGAGGATAAATCTCTGGAATACGAATTTATCCGAAAAGCTCGCCAAAGCCTCACAAAATGGCCGAACTGTACTCCATTTCCCAGCAGCCACAGCGATGGCCGCGTCACTCTAATTACGCACACCTGTTTCCAGTCGCACTCACAGCATAAATAAGGCAGACGTTACTAAATCTTGGTTACCTGTACATGTTGATGGCTCATGCTGCGTCCCCCTGGTTCTTGCTTTGTTCATTTATTCGATCAGCCATTCATCACCGCTGCTGGATGACAAAGCAAATACAAATGCAGACAAATCAGGGGCACGATATCGAATTTAGTTTTTAAGAACGTTTATAAGAAAGGGCATCCATTTAGGACTAAGGTCTCATAGGGATCGACAAAGTTGTGCAAGCGGAAGGTTTTCCTTTATCCTTCATCACATGTGTCTGGGTCAGTGGTGCTTTAAATTAGGCTACTTGCTTATTTATAACAAAAGGAAGATGTTCGAAAAAGAATAAGCGGGGGTCAGGGGGTCGGTGGGGTCTCGGCATGTTTCTAGTTAAGACGACTTTCAGTGATGTTACAGAGTCCCGAAGTGGTTCACATATTTTTATTTCTAATTTGTGGCTCTTTTTTTAATTGGATTATTATTATTTAAAATAATAATAATACAATTAAATCCTATAAAGGGCATGTTAATTAACCAAAGCAAGAGAATGAATTGTATCTCCTGCAGACACATTTACCAAAACATGGGAATGATTCTGTAAAATGAGGAAACAAACTTGGAAAAAGTTTGAAAAAAAATAAAAATACAATGGGATCACTCCACTCCGAGTGACACAAACGCAAAACTGGAATTCAAACACATGTGTTGGGATTTTTACTTGCTTGGATTTTTCCCCCAATGTTTTTAGGTGTATAGAGATTCCTAAAAAAAAAAAAAAAAAACAACCTTCTTGTTTAGGCCACACACACTTCTAATGTTAATCCAGATACAAATATGAAGAGATGCATAATGGCATCTTATCAC
>JAOVVB010000043.1:23121353-23133404 GCA_028570985.1 Heterobranchus longifilis
ATTTTATTATTTTTTTTTTTGCATATTTGTCACACTTAAATGATTTAGATGATAAAACACATTTTAATACAACCCAAATAAACACAAAATACAGTTTTTAAATTAGGATTTCATTTATTAAGGGAAAAAAACCTGTCCAAACCTACTTGGACCTATGTGGAAAAATAATTGTTCCCACCCCCTTGCTGAATGAAAATCATGAATGAACTGTGAATTTATTTTATTTATTTATTTATTTATTTTTAAATGATGAGTTAAATTTCACTTTCCACACCCTGGACTGATTACTGTAGTACCTGTTGAATCAAGAAATCCCTCTGTCTAACAAAAGCATGGTGAAAGACCTCAAAAAAAGCAATACAATCTAAAGAAACCGAGTAATTGACATGTTACAAAGCTACTGTACTTCCAAGGCTTTGGGACTTCAGTGAAGCACAGTGAACGACATTACTCACAAATGGAGAAAACTCAAGAGTGTCTCTGCAACACTTATCTTAGTTTCATTTGTAGATAGAAGTAATTTGGAAAGCCATGAAATGCAGTTAATTGACATACTGATCCATGTATGACCAGATGTTTTTCCTTAAATTCTGCTTTTCTTAATGAGTGAGCGCTGATCTTCACAATCTGACTTCAAAGGAAAGAGGTGACTATTGAGTAAAAAATAGCTTTTAGCTTCATGTAAGTTTGAAGAAAGGCCTTTGGGACAAATTTCTTATACGAGATCAGATGCACTAAAAGGATGATGAACTATTTCAGATGACGAACGGTTCAGTAAAAGCGTGAATGTGCTGTTACTCTGCCTTGCCTAGGGTGCTGATGGTGCTGGGTGCCGGACGCGGCCCTCTGGTGAACGCCTCGCTACGTGCCGCGAAGCAGGCAGACAGAAAGCTGCGGGTGTACGCTGTTGAAAAGAACCCCAATGCTGTCGTCACGTACGGATACTTGAGATATTTGTTGTTGTATTTTGAGGCATATGGGGGGAAAGCTTGATTGTAAACAGTAACTTTTTATTTATGACTTCGGCAGGCTGGAGAACTGGAAGTTTGAAGAATGGGGAGATCAGGTGACGGTTGTATCGTGTGACATGCGGGAGTGGACGGCTCCTGAGAAAGCCGACATCATTGTCAGTGAGCTTTTAGGTTCCTTTGGTGACAACGAGCTTTCCCCAGAGTGCCTTGATGGAGCACAGCACTTTCTCAAAGGTGATAAGAGAATATTTATTATTATTATTACTTTTTTAGTCCGGCTTTTTGACGTTCTCTTTTAGTGTAAGACTGTCATTACCAAAACATATTCTTATAGCAAAGAACAGAATAATACCATGATATCCTAATACACACTACCAGTCAAAAGTTTGGACACACTTTCTGATTTCATGGTCGTTCATGAGTTTTATTTCTTTCTACATTGTTAAACAATACAGAAGGCGGCAAAAAATATGCAATAATTTTTTTTTAACAGTTGATATTCGGGTGTATCTGCTACTTATGATCTGTAAATCCTTCATAACGGCTCTAATCTGAGGTTCTGTTTGTTAATTGGTGATTTCTGAGGCTGATGACTCTAAATCTAAATTCTCCTCTGCAGCAGTGGTACGTCTTGGTCTTGCTTTTTTGGGAAGGTCTTCATGAGAACCAGTTTCATCATCATGGTGCTTGATGGGTTTTGCAAATGTGATTGACACAATACTGTTCTTGCAAGAACTATTCCAGAACAGCTGACCTTTGTGGCTTTAAAATAACTGAATGTTGATGATGTCATTGTTATTTAATTACCTAATATGCCATATGTGTTATTTCATAGTTTTAAAATCTCTTAAAATTGGATGAGAAGGTGTGTCCAAACTTTTAATTGTTATTTACACAAGATTATCATACTGTAATAGAATTGACATTTTAAATTCTCTCTAGTCACAGGCTTTATTAACTGAAATGAGTTTTATTTGCTCCTTCGTTAATCATAAGTAATACTTTTTTAAATTGTTATCCTTAAAGGAACAAATGGAGGCTCGTAATGAAGTGGCCTTACACAAACACGCTGGGAATATCATCTGAGTTTTATTCCGGGGTGATGTTACAGTCATCTGTAGCTAGGAATCTAGAGAGCAGATTGGCTGCGCTCTCTTGAGGCATGGTCTCGTACCCGTGAGCTCACACTTTCCTCCAAGTGTGTTGCAGCATGAATTTGAAATCATGTCTCCGAAAAAGCATGTGATGGTCTTCGCCCTTCATGGTTGGTAGATGTTGCCTTGATGAGAGAGTGCTGTAACACAGAAAGGGGTTGGAATTGGGGAGAAAGGAGGACATGGAGAAATGTTCCATGTGTCATTTCAACGTCAAAGATTTCAACCACTCAATTTGTGTTAATTTCCTTGTTTTTGTTCTGTTTTTGTTTTTCCAGAGGACGGAGTGAGCATTCCTTGCTCCTACACCTCGTTTCTGGCGCCGCTGTCCTCGTCGAAGCTCTACAATGAAGTGCGAAGCTGTCGGGAGCGAGACAAGGACCCCGAATGCCATTTCGAGACGCCGTACGTCGTAAGACTTCACAACTTCCACCAGCTTGCTGACCCCAAACCCTGCTTTACCTTCGTACACCCCACCACAGGTAAGAGGCCTACTTGTGCATGCTCAGACCTTATACAGAAAAAAAAAAAAACACATAATAACCTGTTCATCTGGAGATAACGGTTTTACTGCTTTATTTTTCTAACAGATATGAACAACAACAGATACCAGTGTCTGCGTTTTAACGTGTCCTGTAACTCTGTGCTTCATGGTTTTGCCGGATATTTTGAGACCACGCTGTATAAAGATGTCATGCTTAGTGAGTATCACTCGTAGGACAGAGGTAGATTTTTTTTCATCATTGCTGTGGTGTTGATGATGTAAAACCTAAAAATGTTTTCTTTTTCAGGTATTAAGCCAGAGACCCACTCGCCAGGAATGTTCTCCTGGTTCCCAATCCTCTTTCCTCTCAAAGTAAGCACTTCTGATTTGTTTTTAATTAGTTACCGTTGTATAGACTAATAAAAGATAAAGCTGATTTGCTCTGCTTTTTGGCTTCTGTGTCATAGCAACCCATTCCCCTGTCTGGCGGTGATGACGTGAGCGTGAAGTTCTGGAGGTGTAACAACGGGAAGAAGGTGTGGTACGAGTGGGCCGTCACTGAACCCACCTGCTCAGCCATTCACAACCCCGCGGGAAGGTCTTACACTATCGGCTTGTAGAGGGAGACGCGTGATGTTAATTTGGTCTCTAGTGAAAAAACGTACAGTGCAGCACTTGGTGATAGCTTTGGTCAGTTCTGAGCATGACATCTTTTTTTTTTTTATTCGTTTACAGTTTTGGTAATATTTGAATATCTGGGTTTACTATCACTACACCCATGCAAAGTTTTCTAATCTCGGTTCTGTGCAAGTTTTGCAGGACATCCAAACAGTCCCAGTTTTTTCTTTTCTTTTTTTTTTTATTGTCATAACCCCGTTTCGTACTGTTTTATGTTCTTTCTGATGACCCTTGTCGTATGACATGAATAAAAAAAAAAAAAGATATGTAATGGTTTTCTTTTTTTTTCCCCTATTGAAATATTAAGCTTGCTCATAGAGCACATGCAGATTACAGAGGATTTTCTCAAGCACACTTTGGCTTGAGAAACACAACGTTATCAACATCAAAGCAGTTTTACAGAATCAAAAGTAAGCCGAGGGCAATGGTAGCCAGGAAAAGCTCCCTGAGATGGCAATGGAAGGAAACCTTTAGGGGAACCAGATTCAATAGGGAACCCATCCTCATGTGGGTGAAGACAGATAATGGATTGATCTGCAGTCATACTGTGTTTTATTGAGTATGGCTAGTGTTGCTATAAAATTCCTGTGCTGCCAATGAAATAAGACAAGTAACTAACAAATGTTTTCAGAATCAATAAACGTTCTGTATTTTAACTGAAAAAAAAGTAATGCAAAATAATATTAGGTGAACAGCAAAATCAAGGAAATATGTTTAAAAAAAAATCTTTAAAATAGTTAAGTGTAAACTCCACTTTCAGGAGTCTCTCTGGGTAGCATGGGTTGGAGTGAATACATTTAAACTGTGATTGAAAAGGTTTGGATAAACACTGACTCAAAATCAGTAATCTTCCTTTGATCTCTATTATGAACAATGTGTAACAAAATTCAAATCTGAAACAAGATTATCAGTATAATAATGTGATTAATTATGTAACATAATTAATTAGACATTAGACTATGTTTTAGAACTGGGATATGCCTGTGCCAGAATGGAAGAAAAAAACACCATAGATGTGATAACCTGGTCATTCAGTACATTTAGCATTACAGACATTACAGAGCTTAGACCTGGCCGTCGGAAGCAACCCCTGTCATTACAGGTTATAATAATGTGTTGGACAGTTTTTAACCCAATTCCAGTCATTTCACATCTCCCATTGTGTTCGGCCAATAATTTGACCCTTTGGAAGTGGTGACTTTTTTTTTTTCGCCAGGTAGTTTACATTCATCATAGCAGGTGGACTTCAAGAATTGATGAATATTTTTGCTAAGATGGGTGATAGTATATTCAGGTTAGAATAAGAAGAGTCACTCTTGGACAAGTACTATACTTATTTCTGTTTTTTTTCTTTGTAAAGTAAATAAGAAAATTCAAATGAAAATGCATTGCTTACAGTTTGCTGAGGTTCATTAATCAAATTTTAAACTTAACAGGAGATTTATACCCAAGTCTCAATTACTAAACAAACAAAAAATAATAACCCTGTTGATACTTTCGTTTTTAATGTACTGTATAGTATATGGTGCTGTCATGTGGAGTACATGTGGATTTCACATACCTACCAGGTCAAAGATGCAGAAGTCGTCTTTTTTTATCTGATTCATGAAGTTCCCAAAGTAGGATCAAACAAACTTTCAGTGGTTACAATGGGGACAAACATTACACAAGAGCTGCAGTTTTGGAGTTGCTCCGATCCAGTTGTCTAGCCATTACAATTCGGATCAAGTCACATTTTCAAGGTCTCGTTACAATGGCAGCTAAAAGTGGGTGGGATATATTAGGCAGCGAGTAAAAACTTTTCTCCTGAATTTGATTTGCTGGAAGCAGAAAAAAATGGGCAAGCGTAATTATTTGAGTGACTTTGACACGGGCTAAGGCGTAGGTGGTGTAGTGGTTAGCACTGTCGCCTTGCACCTCCAGGGTCCGGGTTTGATACCCGGCCAGGCTCGATTCCCGTCTCTGTGTGCATGGAGTTTGCATGTTCTCCAGCTCATGTGGGATGTTCCTGGTCTGCAGTGGTCAGGACCTAACAAAAGTGGAGGAAAACTGGCGACAGGGTCAAAGGTCGCCACGGTTTACTGATGCTGATTGGGAATGAATGACGTAATGTTGTGATAGAAAGGTGTCAGAGCACACAGGGCATCACTGTTATAGTGGGGAATAGGGGACACACTCAGTATTAGGCAGGTGGTCATAATGGTACAGTGTATATAGTATATTTTACGACATATAGTACATTATAAGGCATTTCAGGTTGCTGAACTAACACTATATTATTATGGGTATTTATTGCACCATTCTGAGTTAAGAGAAAGCTGTTTTGGATTCAATTTAATCCTTTCCAGCTTCATTAGAATGTCATGGATATTCTTCACAGGTACTGTTTAGCCAGACGTTGCTTAAACCACACTGCTTGGTCATGTTACTGTAGTTAACCCGTGTCGAGGAGCGTGTTCACGCTTTCCCCTTCGTGCCGCACTTTAGCGACGCTCCCTAACGTTTCAAAGCCGCTATAACACAACCTCTGATTGGAGTGTCCTGTCTCCTGCGGATTGGTTGCAGGTGTATTATCACACGCTATTGGACCAGACCGGGCGCAAAGGGCGAGAGAATATCAGCAATACAGGTGGGGAGGAAAAGGGGAAAAAAATAAAGCGCGAGTGAACCCGCGGAGCCGGATGGAGTCGGTACTGGTAGTGGTAGTGGTGCTGGTGCTGTCTGGGTCTGAGCGCGCGTGCTGATGGTGGTATTTAAGGACGCCGTTAGCGTGTTGTGAAGGCACAGTGCTGGAGATAGTGTTACCGAGGTAAGGCTGCTGTAACGTTAGCAGCTGTTTCTGTCTCTGTACCTGCGCAGAGGGGTTTTATTTTTATTTTATAACACATAAATACACGAACAGGGTTCATCTAGAGGCTGTGAGGTACATTCTGGTTACATCGTAATCCAGTTATCACTGGCTTCCTGGACAATATGGGAGTGGATACTGCTGGGACAGGTGTACGATTTCTCTTCACCTGCGACACGGAAGTGCCTCAAGCCTACTTCCTGTATAATCAGTAATAATACCAGCTTCTGGAATTTTCCCTAAGGGTTTCTACAGGTCCTTACAGGTCCATAATAACAATATACGCATCTTTTACTAACTGGTTGCTGTTATATTTACATAAATGTTTTGTATTCAAATAAATAGGTCTGAGGCTAACTATGCAGGTTAAAGGGGAAATAAAATGTTTTGGAATTACTAATATAAATAATGTTTTGTTTTTACATAGAATTTCTTTTCTTCAGGTTTTGTATTCTGTATTTGAATTGGCCTCTTGTCAATCATTTTCTAGACACGCCCCCAGGCCCTCAGAGATCATTATTAGGAAAAGGTGTATGTTTTAGAGCACTGTAACTCACATTATTACATGGGGACACTGGTGGTGTCTCAGTGGGAGGTTTCTTGCCTGCTGTGCAGAAGGCCTGGGTTTAATTCCCACCCAATGCACAAGCACCAGCGACTGGATGTAGTGCCAGTTTCAAGCCCGGATAAAATGGAAGGGTTAAGTCAGTAAGGGGGGGTTTGGCGTAAAAAACCTGCGCCAAGTTGTTGTGCGGATGGGATGGTCCACTGTGGCGACCCCTCGATGGAGCAGCCGAAAGACCAACAACAAATTACATAGCATCAACTTTTTAATGTTCAAGCAAAACCATAAACATGGGCGTTCAAGATGCTTGGATAAATAAAATGCAGCCAGAAATTTGAAAAACGTTTCATGTGTTGCTGTTATTTTTACTGAATATTAAAATACTATTTGGATCTGCATTGTCAAGTTCTCAATCTAACCGCCATAACAGAGCCTAAGGCTGGTTTTTATCTAATTTAGTTTCGAGTAATATAAAACTCTACGTGAACCACCAGGGAAAAGTCAGAATTATGGGCAGATTACAGTTAGAATTCTGAAGAAAAAGTTTAACAATTCTGAGATTTAATTCAGAATTCAGAGAAAAGGTCAAATTATGGGCAAAAAAAGTCAGAATTCTGAGGGGGGAAAAAGTACGAAATGTTTAACGGCGGCCCCAAGTCTCTTCCGTAATTAGAGATCCTTTATCCCAACTAAGGCACATGCAAAACAAAATAAGAGATCTTATCATTTCCGTCAAAATGTGTTTATATATTTATTCATATAATTGATCACTGAATGTACATATGTTTGCATTCAAACTTAACTTACATTCAAGACAAGACCGTATACAGTACGTGACATTTTTTTTCTTTTTCATTTTTCAACCATTAATGACATTCAGTGTGCTGACATAAGTGTGTATTTTTTTTTATTATTATTTAACCAAGAAAACATTACAGCCTGTTATGAAACCTAAGTCCAACATTTGTCTGCAATTTGGGAAATTTATCTATAATGTCTTTCTAAAAAGGAATCGGAAGGAGCATGTAAAAATTCTTAAATGTAAATAATCTAAAAACTGAAAAATAAGAGAAATTTTATTGACGTTTTTAAGGTTTTGAAAAACACAGTGAGATCACATGTTTCTGTTCTAGTAAGTGTTTTTTACTTCAGGGGAAAAATATGGAAATGTGCTGTCATAGCGGAATAATCCGTAACCGGATGGCGTAACGCAGGCTGACGCTAAGCAGAGTTATCAGTGCTGTGGTAGAAAGGTTTACAAAGGAATCTGACGTGTCTAACATAATGGTACATGACTTGACAAACAAGCTTTTCAGTCGTATATGACCTAATGTGGGTGTGCTGAGTGGGCGGAGCTTAAAGCCTTTACCAGACTTGCTAAGTTTAACACACTGCAATACTTGTGAATGGACGAGTGCTTCCTTTCCTTTCCCTTTATTTTTTGCAGTTTAAGAGAGGAAATGCTGCAGACCAGCCATTCCCAAACGTAACAAGGCTGCGATCCAATCTACAATGTGAATTTTCCGCAGCCCAAAAGTCAAATCAGCAAGATAAATTTAGACAATCACATTGACTGAATCTTATTGCTTTGTTGTATCAGTTCTGGTTGCTTTTTAAATAATGTGAATACTTAATCAGAAACATTTTATGGAAATTATGGATGGAATTACAAGGTTGGAAAAATGGGATTCTGCATTGGTTTAGTCGGGAATGAATTGTGAGTGTAAGTGTCAATCTTGTATAACTAGGTTTTAATTTATATACATGTGTTTTGCATGCATACACACACAGGTGCAGACATGGCCCCGTCAATCCGCTTACAGGAAATGATCCGGGCAATCCGGAGTGCCCGGACTCAGGCAGAGGAGCGGGCGGTTATCCAGAGAGAGTGTGCTGCCATCCGAGCGCAGTTTCGTCAAACCGACACCGAAGGGCGCTTTCACAATCTAGCCAAGTTATTATATGTGCACATGCTGGGCTATCCTGCACATTTCGGTCAGGTAAAGTAGTAACGTGACGTCTGCATGGATACTTTGCAGCGTATCAATAGTTTATGCATGCAAGATATACCGTTGTTTCTTCAGATGGAGTGTGTACACATGATCGCCAGCGCTCGATACAGCGAGAAACGGATCGGTTACCTTGGCGCCATGATGCTCCTGGACGAGAAGCAGGATGCCAGCTTGCTTATTACCAACTCCATCAAGAAGTAACGTCCTTTATCTCTTCTCTTCTAACCAGCAAACTGTAGGGTGAACCCGGGTAGTTTGGGGAATGCTTTGTATTTGATAGTAAGAATTATTTTACTGTACATTTCAGATCCCTTTTTTTCATTAAGAATATTAACAACACATGCAGAAACCTATATGCAAACAGAATCAATACAGGTCTTTTGCATCACATCACACTGGTACAAAAGAGTATACATGCAAGCATGAGCTTGTGATGACACTAAGGGCTGTATACAAAGTTTTAGGATCAGATTAAATCGGATTAGATTTAATCAAGTAATTACGCACATCAGAATCAGGACTATTCAGAAGTTACATAAGAGTAACACGTGGGGTCAGGGTTTAAGTGAAACTGCGGTGTGTCTCAAGTAGACATGATTATAGTCTTGTTTTTAACCCTAACATTCTTGTACAATATCAGCCTGAGTGAGGAACGGCGGTAAGTCCATCCCCGCCGCCTGACTGCTTACTGAACCACAGCGTCCTGCTGAAATAGATATTCTGACCTGCAGATACACTTCTTCATGTTAATGACACTGTGATTGATAATACACCAGCCTCCTCATATCATCGTATTAGTCTTTATGGCTTTATTGGTGTTTGTGTCTTCAGTCCACATTAAGTAGATCCTCAAATGAAGGGAAGAGATTAAATTTCTTTCAATTAATGAATTATTATGAAGTTCTAAAAACTTAACTGTGGAAAAGTTACCTCTTCTCTTATTCAATTTGTTATCGAAACAAGTGAGAGGAATAATAATTTTCTGTTCAGTCTTAAGTCTTAAAACATATATAAATATTTTTAATATAAAATACAGACATTGTTCAAGTCAAACCAGGACTTGAATGAGCAGAATAACAGAACACAGTTGTTTAAAACTCCCTTTATTTCTCTAAATAATTCCCGCTACACTAATGCACTTATCCCAGCGTTTCACTAGTGCTTGGACACCATCAAAGTAGAAAGTTTTCTCAGTTTCTCTGCTTCATGTCTGAAACTCTTGCCTCCCAGGAACTCCTTTAATGGCCCAAACATGTGGAAATGAACTGGCTTTGACTGTACGGGGGATGTGGCAATAACTCCCAGCCGAGTACCTGTAATGTGCAAGTGGTGCTGGTGAATGATTGTGTGTACAGTTCTCACAGACAGATGCACCTTTTCCACAAGTTGATTGTCCAGGATCAGGTGTTCCACTCACTGAATGTTCAAGGGAACGACTGCAGTGGGCTCTGAGCCGCCTCGGCCGGGATTGTCTTTCACATTCTTTAAACTGTTTTACGGTGGCTAAGAGTCTTATCACTGTACCGTGCTTGAAGTCTTCTGTAAATGTCGATCAGTTTTCATCACAAGTCCCAGGTTGGACATGAAAGGCACTTGAATTTGCATCTAGTTATGAAAGGATAATCTTATACACATTTTCATGGCATCATTTACTGATTGATGTTAGTAAATAGTAGACGCAGCCATGTCTCCTATGAGTATATCAGTATTTTTTCACGCTAGCACGTTGCTAAAGACAAAATATCCCACATCACCGGAGTTCACCTACAATATATAACTCCACTTACTAGTTGTCTTAATTGGTAGGTTACTAGTTACTGCTTCTAGTAGGTTAATTGCCATGTGTTTGTCTCGCAGTGACCTTTCGCAGAATAATCAGCACGTGCAGTCTCTGGCCCTTTGCACTCTGGCGTGTATGGGATCTGCGGAGATGTGTCGAGACCTGGCCCCTGAAATCGAGCGCCTCCTCAGGTCCTCCAGCTCGTACATCAGGAAGAAGGTACGGCTCCTGTGGGACGTCCAAACCGTCCGCATGTTCAGCGCCATTCCATGAGTAAAGCATGCGGTTCATTACATGGTTAAGTTGTAAACGATGTTTTCGTTGCTCCAGGCGGCTTTGTGTGCCGTCCACATTGTGAGGAAAATTCCTGACCTGGGAGAGATGTTCACACCTGTCGCAGGCTCCCTGCTCACAGAGAGGAACCACGGTCAGTCTTTCTATTCCAGATCATCTATACAGTAGTATGTCATCGTGTTCCTGTTCAGTGTCTAGACCTGCAGTTTTGCTGAAATGTAACTGTTATTTGGGACTTTCAGGAGTTCTACACGGGGCCATAGTTCTGATCACGGAGCTGTGTGATCGCAACCCTGACACTCTGGCGCAGTTCCGCAAGGTACGCACGTAAACAGGTTATAGCGTACCTCGAAACCTGTTATATAATAAATGTACAATGCTAAGAAAAAGTATGTGAACCTTTTGGAATTTCATGGTTTTCTGGATTAATTTGTCATTAAATGTGATCTATGTGACTCTACGTGAACCACCATCAGTTGAGGTGCATTGGTGGAAACAGGGGCGGGGCAACAAGGGGGTGGGGGATCACTCCATTTTTTTAAATTATTTTTTTAAGACACAGTTAGATACAGAAAAGTATTAGGGACACCATTATAATTGTGAGTTCTGACAATCTTAAAGTCGCAAAAAGTCAGAATTCTAAGAGAAAAAAGTCAGAATTCTGAGGGAAAAGTTTTAAGAGATTAAAGTCAGAATTATGGGCAGAAAACAGTCAGCTGAGATCAACTGAGATTACAGTCAGAATTCTGAGGAAAACGTTTTAGAATTCTGAGATTAAATTCTGAATTCAGAGAAAAAGTCAAATTATGGGCAAAAATCGTCAGTATTCTAAGAAGGAAAAAAAAAGAGTCTTTAAAAAAATTTATAACGGCGGCCCTAATTCTCTTGCGTAGTTAGAGACCCGTTATCCCAGCAAATCTTACCTAAGGCACATGCAAAACAAAACTGAAAAATAAGAGATCTTATTTCCCCCAAAATCTGTTTATATATTAATTTATATAATCAATCACTGAATGCATGTTTGCATATTTAAGACAAGACCGTATACATGATATTTTTTTTTCTTTCTTTTTTTTTAACCACTGGATTGCTGACATTCTTATAAGTGTGTGTTTTTTTTTATTTTTTTTTTATTATTTAATCAAGAAAACATTACAGGCTGTTATGAAACCTAAGTCCAACATTTCTCTGCAATTTGGGAAATTTATCTGTAATGTCTTTCTTTTTTATATATATATATATATATATATATATTTTTTTTTTGG
>JAOVVB010000043.1:23198473-23228112 GCA_028570985.1 Heterobranchus longifilis
TCTTTTTTCGATAGGATGTTATGTGTGCATCTCAGTAGGTGGGAAGCCACAAGAAGTCTGGGGCTTTGAGCCATAAGCTCTTATTTTTATATACTTTGCCTTTGATGGCTTTTTATCTCTATTCTGCCGGGTTTGGGCAGGAAGCAGACATGTCCCGACCTGACAGTTCCCTCAGTCCTCTCCGAACACTGGAGATGAAGCCTGATCTAGCAGCCAGACAGAGCGAGAGATGACTCTGTTCGATAAAAGGAAGTATTTTATATATAACGTGTGGTTTTAAAGACGTTCGACATCGTGTGAAAGCTTTCTGTATTATCTGTTCCACACCAGTCGTTTGCGCAGGAGGAATGTATGACTGATTTGAGTGTGAAATACGACACTCTGGCTCTTTGTCTATACGTTTATGGTGAAGTGATGCATATTGGATGCCAGTCAGTGCCCCCCCCATCCGCCCCCCCCACACACACACACTCCATGAATGCATCAATGCCAAGATTTTTTTCTTCCCTTTTCTATCTAACACAGACCAAAGTTTATATCTGTTAAAATGCCATTATGTTTTAATCAGGTTTAGTTTAATCAACATTATATTTCACTTAAAACGGCTATATACTGTGTATATACTTTTTATATATTCTTGAATATACAATCCTGGTGAAAAGATTTCAAGCACTATATTGTCTTAAGTACAAATTTTGTTATACATGTTTATCATGCTGCATTATCATGTACAAAATAATTTAATATTTCTTTTAATATTTTCAATTTCTAATTCTTTCTATTTCACTATTATTATTCAAATTGCATTAAGAATATTTGCATGCCTGTTAAGAAAGCAACAGAGTACATAATAGACAAGTCTGTTAAGTTTTTTTTTTCTTTTTATGAAAATGTAGGGATAAAATTGTAAAATAGAAAGGAGCAAGTGTAAGAAGTTAACGGAAGAACTCTGGCATATTCTCCAGCACACTCAGTAAAAGCTAACAGCTGTTTTACTTATAAAACTGCACAAATCTGTGTCTAACACTACTGATTGTTTTTAATCAAAGAGTTTTCATGCCAAATATTGATTGTGTTTATTTTATTACTCCTTTGCTGCTTCTTTTAGAAGTTTATTTTTTGTAGAAATGTTTTCGGGGAGCATCTATACTTCCAATGCTGCACAGTACTGTAAGAGTTGGGAGGTTTTACTGAGCGTGCTGGAGAATGAGTTCTTCTGGTAACTTTCTCACACTCTCTCCTTTCTATTTTCTTGCAAAATGCAGGAGCCTACAGCATACTTTTTTCCCCATCCTCCCATGCAAATATTCTTCTATGTTATTTATTTAGGCTTTTTTTAAATTGTTTGGAAATAACGAATCATTTTGTACATAATTACGCAGACATGATAAACATATAAAACGGTAACATTGTGCATGCTTTGCAAGACATCGGCACAGCATTAATATTTATGCGTATATACTGGAAGTGTATATATATTTTTTTTAAACCAGAAAAAAAGCTGTATTTTGGGTATTGTGTTTCTAACTTAATCAGTTCTAATCTGATTAAGCATCGTGCCAAAAAAAATAAAAATTCTGATAACGTACTTTAATTAACCCACACCATTGAAAAATCATTGTCTCCTCAGTGTGATCACAAAGACACACGTCTCATTAATCTCAGCTGCGATGAATGAACGTGTCCCAGTGGTCCCTTGGCATTCTCAGCTTATCGGGCTGTATTTCCTGGCGGCAGAGGACCGACAGAAAGGACTGTTTACTCCTAGATAACCACTATCTGTTCTCTAATCATGTGTCATTTGCCGTCAAATTACATCTACATACACCAGTTCTGCCCACGGGACCAAGGACGCTAATGAGCTGAAATCCCTTTCTAACATGGTTTTAAAAAATATTACAAGTCAAAGGTTTGGACACACCCATTCAACTCCTGATTTGTATTTCTTTCTACATTGTAAAACAATATTGAAGGCGTTCAAAATATACAATAACCTTCTTTAAACAGTTGATATTGAGATGTGTCTGCTACGTATGCTCTATAGACTCTTCATAACGGCTCCAATCTGAGATGCTGTTTGTTAATTGGTGATTTCTGAGGCTCTAAATGAACTTCTTCTCTACAGCAGATATAAGTTTTGGTCTTGCTTTCCTGGGAAGGTCTTCATGAGAGCCAGTTTCATCGTGGTGCTTGATAGGTTTTGTAAATGCACTCGACACAATACTGTTCTTGCAGGAACTATTCCAGAACAGCTGACCTTCAAGTCTTAAAATAACAACTGACTGTATTTGTTGTTACTTAATTACCTCATGCCATATGTATTCTTTAATAGTTTTGAACAAAAATCCAGTATGGTTCTGGAATGTAGAAAATGTATTGTGAAACAAACAACATTGACTTAGATGAAGTGTCCAAACATTTACCTGGAACTGTGTTTTGTGATACCAGTAGAGCTGTGATCCGCATGCAGACGGTTAGTTCGATTGGATTTTTGGTCACCGAGATTGTTTACTGTCTGATTTGCCTCAAGAAGCAATATTTCATACAGGTTTCAAACTATTTAAAAAAATACAAAAATTATCTAATAAGCATTGAAATGTTGTGATGTAAAAAATAGATGTGGTATTGCACCAACCACCCATAAAATCAGAAGAAGTAGAGATTCGATTGTAAAACGCGCGTAATTGCGAAAGATGCAAGCGGTTCATGTTTTCTGCAAAAGCTGAAGGATATTTTAACCATTTAAGGTCCTTTAACTTTCCGTGTTTTCCTAGTTCGAGAAATATAGTCCTAATTACAATTCAAATAAAATCAGACCGTCAGTACAGAGTGGAAAATATCAATCAACCTTGGCTTATTGCTGGCTACGTGAACAAAAAAAATAAATGAAAAACTGGATGTGATGTCAATTGTGCGTTTTGAGTGATGCTTGGCAAAATCAGCACATGTCCAAATCTGAAAAATGTGAGAAAACATAGTCTTGACTCTTGGCTTAATCAAAATATAATGAATAATGAATGAAAAATGCTTCAGATTTCCTACCTAACTTTTTTTGTAGTGCTAGGTGTAACTTGTGATTAATCAGGGTAGCAGTAATAAAACTGCTACCCTGATAATTCTCATAACTTTTACTGTCACGCAAACTACATTTATAAAATGATCTTATAACTAGATGCAGTTTTGCTGATTAACTCTGATGGATGAGTTAATAGTATAAATCTACTCATTGTTGCCACGCCTAGTCCTAAAAAAAATGTGTCAGAAGCAGAAATCTGTTTTTTGGTGGTCAATTTATTTACCACAGAAGGTCGATTATGCAGCTGTTTTAAATTTTTGTCCAACATTTGTCTTGTGAACAATATCTGTCCTGTTTTCAGCTGTCTTAATTCAAAGAAGCTGGCCATACATCTGGCTAACAATGATCCGAATCTGGGAATGTCATGAGCCTCGTTTATACCAGTCACAGCACGAGCCATGCCTGTCAGGACTAAGCGTGTTTGTGTCGGTTTACTCTATAGGGTTCTGGAGTGTCTCCTAGAGTACTTCACTAGGGTCAAGCATTTAGGAAGAGAGTTCTCTTCCTGTTCTCGAGCTTGCATCAGTACAGTACCCCCCTTTTCCCAACTGTCCTCTGCCACGGCTCTGTCTTTCTATTGGCCGGGTGTTTGGAGAGGGAGAAGCCCTACAGTGTGGGAAAGTAGATCTCAGAATGTTTCTTGGGCCCTAGGGTCCTTCTCCTTCTTCCCTTTTCCACCAAGCTCAAAGACCTTGTCATTTCCGAAGGGGACCAGCTGGGCCAAATTATACCAGTCGCACTTGAGAAGGTCGGAGCGAGTGCGAGTTATCTGTTTGGTGCCTGGAAGGTATGATCTCACTGTGGGAAACTTGAGCAGATAAATTAAAGACTGTGCAGTCTAAGTAAAGTTGTGCATTCTAAGTTTGCACACAATTCTTTGTTACAACTGATAGTGTTTGAAGCAATGGACAAATTGTTGCCAGAATGATTCACAGGGCATTTGGTTAAGACTTGAAGTGCACGCCAGGGAACTGGGACTGGGATCTTGTGGGACGCAACATTAAAAAAAAACACATTATGCTGAAGGTTCTTCTTTCCATACAATCACGAGGTTAAATATGAAACAAAGAAAGATCTGAGAAATGCGTTTATCCGGTTTACTTTAAACTACTAATTAGTTTATAACTAATTAACGAATGTGAATTAGTTAGAAGATATCATGGCAAGGAACAAACCCTATAACAGGCCGGTATTGGACTTGAACAAACTGGTTTACTTTGCACCCTGTCAGGGTTTAAATCTTATAACTGTGACAGCGCTGAATGGATGCGGATACAGATCGGGGCATTTTCCAACCGCCCCATTCGGCAGACAGTGTCGTCGTCTTTGGCAGTAAAAGAAGTTGAGACTGCTAATTGCTTTTGTAATTGTGTTGCGGGAGGTGAAACTGGAGTATCAGACCACCCAGTGTGGCCAAAGTGCAAAGCGTTGCCTCATCTCCTGCTGATTCTGGCCAACATGGCCAAACACTTGAAGAATGAGCTCCTGCTGCTTTCAGATTGTACCTTGTATGAGCTGTCAAACACACTGCCCTTGCTATTGTCAGTGGACAGAGCTGTTTAACCATGAAAGGAGCGAACCCCGTGGACAGACTATTTACCTACCGTCTCTTATGACAGCTGTTTCGAAAGAATGGAAATAATATTGAGAAATTTTGACCCATACTTCAGGTCATTTTTATTAAGAATTCTTTGGTAGCGGTGAGCATGATTTATTCATAGATGACGAGATAAGCCTGTCCTAGAAATGACCCTGCCTTATTTCGTTCCCACCCTCTTGGCACACATGGCTGTGAAACGCACATGAAACCGCCGCACTCTTGCAAAAGTCTCTCACCTCCATTTAGTTTGTTTGAATTCAGCCTGCCTTTGTTTTAACTGGCTCTTACTTCAACATGCAAAGGGTATATTAATGGGAAAATTCGTGCTGGGTCAGAATTTGTGTGGCTTTTACGCTGATGGTTACATTTGCACATCTTAAAGATTAAATGTCTGTTTCTGATGATAAATTTTCCATAAAAACAAAAACACAATTAACAACTTCTGCCTTTAATGGTTAACTATTGGTGATTAGCCAACTTGTAGCAATAAACTAGTTTGAAAAGGTCTCATTGTGTTGTTTGGACGAATTTTTACCTCAGAAATTTGTCTCTCAGATTGTTTCTTTAATCTGACGCAACCATGCTAACAAAAACAAAAAAAGTCAGACCACTTCCACCCACTTGATCTGTATTTAGGCTAAGAACATTTCCAACAATCACTGTTCACTGTATTTCACAAAATATTAAAACACATTAGTCATTTAAGGCACTTGATTTTTGTGTTTTGTTTTATTATCCTTTTAAAGTTGAGAAGTACCATTTGTTAATCTGTTAGCAAGCTTACTTTTTAGCTTAGGTTTTAGTTTAGGTTATGTCATACTTCTACATTGTCTTTCTGAAAAATCCCACCTTCCATTGTCTGATTGGTTACAAGAATTTGGTCTCATCTGTGATTGGCTAGATCCTTGAAGAATGAAACGCGAGCCAATCCATGAATAACATGAAGGCGGGGCGTAAACTGTGGTGTTTCTTTAGCAACTTTTAACTTTAGATAATGCTGTGTCATGAATACTGATTCATTATTACATTTTCATGTCAGTGTTAAATACTTTTACATATCTAAATAAGAATTTTGGTTAATAACGAGGAATTTATTCCAAAGTGAAAGACCCAATTTCTTTTTTTTCTTTTTTTTTTTGACAAATTTATTTCACTAAAAAATTATAATATATATAAAATATATATATATATATTTTTTTTCTTTGTGTAATTTCCCTCTACTGTGGGGAAAATGGGGAAAAATAACCCTGTACCATTCAACTTTTGTAATTGTACTTGTAATTGGCTTGATTCTGGTCTATAAACCTTCTTTACGATAAATTCTATACATTAATACATGCAATTTGATAAACCACCATGAGCAATTTGCTAATTCCTTGTGTTTTTTGTCCTGGTTTCCTCGTGCCATTCCTAACGAAATTTAAATAATCCCTATTTCTTTTATCATGTGTATTTTTTTTTCCTTTAGCTTGCACAATGATTTTATCATTGCCCTCACGTCCTCGTCACGTCATCGTGCCGAAGCAGATGGTGTGGTGCGCTTTCTAATTTACTTGCGCATCTTCTGAGCAAAGGCACTCGCGTTTGAAAGCATATCCACCACCACCACCGGAGCTTTTCTTCTTTATTTCCCAACAAGCAGTTCTTCAAAGGCTTCAAAGTGAAGTGCTTGAAGTGTGAAACCGTGCGGGGTGTCAGTGGCCAAATACAGCTGTTTTTACACATTAATGAGGAGATGGGTAACCCTGAAAAATGAGAAGGTGTCAGGTTTTTCTTTTTGTTTGTGTTTTTTTTTTTTTTTTCCCGTGACTGTAACTGGTACAATGCTTGAAGCCAGTGTGACTGCTTTGTATTATGATAAAATGTCCACCCTTAGGCTGTGATGCTAACACCTGCTTTTACACTCCAGTGTTTTTTTGTTGTTTTTTTTTCCCCTTCTGCAAGGTAGTGCTGCTAATGATGAGAGCCTCAATCTATATCCATGGAAAAAAATGTTTCCAGGAAAGGATATGTTTTCAGCATGCAGCAATAAAGCGTTTTTAGGATGTGTACTTTCCCCATGCCTAATTTTAAAGCATGTTGATGTTCAGCCAGTGTCACATCTTCATTTTAAATCAATCTCTTCACACCTCATGCTTAGACATGCGTTTGTCCTAACGAGCTCCTGTGTCAGCTTTGTTGCTTTCGGAGATGTTGTGCATTAATAAGTTTTAAGCCGGTCAGAGTCTGGAGTGATTGCAGTTTCCCCAAGCGTTCCAACCTTTCATACTGCTCCAAACACATAACCAAAATGAAAATGCAATATTAGATTCATTTAATATAACAGCAGCATCAGAACTGAAACATCAAGTTAAAAAAAATAATAATAATAATCTGAAAACAAAAAAGAGGTAGGTCCTAGACCAACATGGCATGTTTGCTGGAAAATCTGTTGGGTTGAGAGACAGAGGGAAAGCGAGAAATTGAAAGATATATTTTTTTTAAATCAGACTTTAATTGATGTTTTTTTTTTTGGCTGTCTTTTACACAGCAGCAATCATATGATGGTATTGATGGTCTTAATGTGTATATAATAGTGAAAAAAATACATTTGTTCCAAAGCTCAATTGTTCAAAAGCTAAAAAACTTCTATAATATCATGAGTAACTTCTCAAAAAGTTTTCTCAAAAGCTTACTTTTTGTAAGAGAAACTGGATGACAGCAAATGCTTAAAAGAACCCAGGTTCTTTTAAACATTTTTAAAAGGAAAAAAGCAATTTGTTTTTTGTTTTGCCTTTGCATCTTTTTTTTTTATTTGTTTATTTTGCTGTTGCGTCTTTTTTGTTGTTTTTTTGTTTGTTTTTGCTGTGCTGTTTTTTTTCCTCTGTAGCATTTTTGTGTGTGATTGCAGTGTTTTTTCTTTGTTTCAATGTTACATTTTCTGTTTCAGTGTTGCGTTTTCTGATCTGCTGTTGTCCCTTACAGTTGTTGCATTTTCTTTGCACCACCTTGTTTATTCAAAAAGGGGTCCAGCTTTCATTTTTTAGTCAAATTTGAGACTGTCTTCTACAGACCACTTAGTTTCTTGTATTGTATCGTTCTTTTCTATTGCTATTTTATCTTGTATGCATTACAGTTAAAAGCTATGCTTAGCTGAGTGTTGCCAAACAAAATTTCACTGTATGTAACGGTGTCATGAAGCGTTTTTTTTCTTTTTCTTTATTAGAAGTATAGTATAAAGTATAGCTTTATAAAAGCTCTTCCTTTTTGCAGTCTAGATGTCTCTGGAAAAAATATACAAACTTGCCTGCGAAAGTAATGTAGGCAGCGTTGACATCTCAATGCATTTATCATAATCTTGTCTTCACCATTAGTCTGTGAAAGTGCTTTTGCCTGATTGCTGAGTTTTTAAGGGCGAACACAGCTGTTTGTACACATTAACAAGGAAGACACTGAAATATGTATCTCTGAAAGATGGGTGTTTGGATTAGGTTGGTGTAGGATGTCCTGAAGGAAGTGTTGAAACATGAACATGTGCAGCAGAAACACATCTACTGTTACTTATTATTTTCTGGATGACTAGCCAAACATAGCAATACCTCAAGGACATTCGTGGTCTAACAAGCTTCGGTTTGTAAGAAACCCTTCTAATATAATAATAAAGTGTACGTAGTTTCATGAATGGGTGCCGTTTGGTCGGCTGGTCATTGTAGATTGGTGTGACCTGAATTCATAAACTATGACTGGAAATATTTCCCAATGTTTGAGTAAAGCACTTCAACTAACAAACAACCCAATGACAAATGGTTTTCCTCATGAGACAGGATGTCCACATTTCTAGGGTTAAACTAATTTCACATGACCCCGAACCTCTCTCTTTTTTCATCTTCTCCACTGGATTCATTCACTTCATGTCCGCTTGGTCTTCAACTGGGAATTAGAAAATCAGTTTGATATTCATGCAGTGCACTGTTGGAGAACTTGCGTTCACATATTTAAAAACTTTAAAGTTCTGCTAAGAAAAGACAAATCAGTAATAGCCTATGATGTGAAACCCAGGGGATATACTCGACTTAAAAGCGCAGTTTCTATACTCGTCCCACGAGCCTTTTGAGTTATTATACTTAATTCTGCTAATTGTTTAGTTTGTTTTTACAACCTCTTCCTTTTTTCAAATTCTTCCTCTCATGCATCAGGGACTAATAGTAATTTAAAGTGAAATTAATCATGCAATTTAATACGTATTTACATAAGAAATAACTACTCTGTTGGACATTTTAAATTGAATACTTTTACAGATTTGTCCTTAACATTTTTCGCTGTCTTGCTGCTCTTGCTCAAAGTGTCCAGAAAAAAATCTGCCGAACAAATCAGCACCTCCGTTAAATTATTTGTATAATGTTCATTATAGGCCTGTTGAATTTATTGAAAATTGTTGCAAGGTCAAATATGTCAGTTTCTAATGGTGACTATATATTTATTTAATGTTAGCTGTTCGAGATGAGTGAAAATCGAATCAGTTGTGTATCGCGATTCTTCGCGTGCCAATTCCTGTATCGCCACACTCACTCCAACATTGATTTAAAAATTTTTTTTTTTTTATTCATATATATTTGCATTTGAGGTGATAAAATGTTGCAGTTCTTCTATAATCCTATAGGTGGTGCACTCTAAACTACTCACACTTTGGCAGGCAGCACAGCATCCTGTGTCACTGAACAGAAATATTTGCAAAGTTTGTTTAGAATTGTAACAAAATAAAAATAAAAAGATATTAAATTGGAATATTTATAAAAATTTTGATAGTAACAGAATCGCAATACAGATTGAATCGTCACCGAAGTATCGCGATAATATCGTATGAGTCCCGTCCCTGTTAGATAGGTCAGAAGTACATGGATTGATTTTGTTTCAAATGAATAATCTGAAAGCGATGTCCGTTTACCTTTACAAAAGGGAGACAACAGTTCATGAATCAGTTATGAATCGCGATTCTTTTGCGTGGAGATTCATGTATCGCCACACTGACTCCCAAATAGATTATTATTTTTATTTTTTACGATTATAATATAAATTTAATCATTCATGTTAAAAGCCTCTGATCTGCTTTTTTCTCCAAACTGTTAATGAATTAGTCTCAAACACTCATTACACACACTTGCAGTAAACAGGTCTCAAAACAGTCGCTCAACCCGTGCACTCGCTGTCGAGTGTTCAGACTTTGGATGCGTTTGCGGAGGTAAAATGTCGCCATCTCTATATAATCCTACAGGCAAACTATTCACACATTCTCATCCCGTGTAGTAGAAGTGAATTATCTGCTAAGTTTGTTTAGAAATATTAATTATGGCTGGTGACAGACGTATGCGCTGCTCCGTTAAACGTCAAACTTTTGTATTTAAAGTGAAGTTAGTTTGAATTGTTTACATGTTACGCTTTTTTTAGTAACTAACAAAATGTCATGAGAAATTGAAAACACATTTAATTCATCATTAAAGGTTTAAAATTGTAACAGAATCAGGTTAAAATGTAATTTCGAATCGGGATATGTATAAACGTCACCGAATCGGATATGATGATATCCTATCGTATCCCGTCCCTACTGGATATCCTAATAGCGTGATTTTGTGTAGAGACTAATTATCGCTATAATCACATCAGCCTGAAATAAACTCTGATGCAACCGAAGTTTGGTCTCCAGCGGTATTTTTATTTATTTGTTTTTGTTCAACTCCACCTTTACAGTCTTTCCTGTTGTCGAGCCAGAGGTCAGTGGGGCTTCCGGTGCACCGGAGAAGTAGAGCCGGGCCTGTAATTGGATTCCCCTCGGTCGCTTCCTTTTGTCTGGCTTGACTAAACATGCTGCCCTTTTATATGTCAGCCAGGCAAATTCTACACTTTGTTGTGACATTCCAGCATGCTTTGTGCCCTGAGCGCACCGGGCCCGTACGCTCGCCTTGACATGGCTCCTTTGGATTTTCTCCTGGTGTTTATTCAGTATCGCGCCTCAGGACCTCACACTCCTGTTTGAAGGTTCTCCCAGCAAAGCGGCTTCTCTTTTCAGTGGCGCAAAAGTTATTGGGAATTGCGTTTAGTTTAATGTGGATCCCAGAACTACACTGGAAATGTCTTTCTGCCAGAAAAGCGAGTGAATGCCGCAACGGCGAGGACGTGGAGGATTGTTGCAGCCGAGGTTCACGCCTGTGATTCAGTAAAGAACTATAAGATGTTAACTTTAAGGAATGTATACTTAACAGTTCCTGGAGAGGTGGCCAATGGATAACATTGAGAAGTAAATGGATAACTTGAAAAAAATACCACTAGTCTGTCCGTTTTTCTCCTTCAAGCAAAAAACAAAACAAAAAAACTTTCACATTGTGATGAGGAGAAATCCGAACGATACGCTAGTTTAAAAATAGTTCTAAAGCCTGCAGAGTTTTATTTAGAGAAATATTCTACCCCCGCTCCGTACACGCCTGAATAACGCCAGGATAATCACGCACTGTTAATCATCCATGCTCACATCAGTTTATAGCCCTCGAGCTAAAATTAATTTTTATAAATCCTCAGAGACAGAAAGAGATACAGAGTTGGAAAGAATACTGAGAAAGAGACACTCGTGGACATCGAGCAAGGGATGCATGACCACGGAAAGAGACATGTACGGAGGAAGACACACACACAGGCAGGGAGAAAGACATCCAAATAGACACATGGACTGGGAGGCACAGAGACGCACAACGGAAGAGAGACACACATAAGAACAGAAAGAGAGACAGACATAAAGCCAAAGGGAGACTGGGACATAAGAACAGGGAGAGGGAGACATGAGGACAAAGATGGAGACACGAGAACGGACGGGGAGAGAGAACGGAGTGAGACGCACAAGAATATGGAGAGAGATGCATCTGAGAGAACAGAGAGAGAGAGAGAGACACATGCGAGTGAACAGATAGATGGAGGGAGACATGAGAATGGAGGACAAGAGAGACATGCTAAAACACACAAGTGCAGAGGAAGAGAGACAAGAGAACAGCAAGAGAAAGACACGTGAGAACAGCAAGATGCAAGAAGAGAGAGAAAGACTGACACACACAAAGACGGAGAGAACGAGGGACGCAGGTGATGACAGAGAGACAGACATAGTGAGACACAGGTAAACAGAAAGAGACATACAGAGTGAGGTGGGGGCTAAGACGTTAGGGTCCTATCTTTAGATCTGAGGTATGGCTTGTCTCTCCCCCTCTGTCTCTTGCCCACCTCTCTCAGCTCTATAACACCACAAAACCCCTTTGTCTTTTTCTCTGTGTGGGGGAGGGGACGTCCACTCACTGAATTACTCTTTTTGTTTGCTCATTCCTACTCATCTGTCGACCTCTCGCTCTCTTTTTTCCTCTTGTCTTCTTTCATTTTACTGCTGTCCATCTCTCTCTCTCTCTCTCTCTCTCTCCCTCATGCTCACTCTTACACACACACACACACACACACGAGAGACACGGGTCAAAGCTTCATCTCCTTCAGATTTCTCCCGCTTAAGAGTTTTTCTGTCCATTCATCAGTATTTACTTTGAAGTTAAAACTTTACATTGTCTGGCACTTGAAGCTGAATGAACGTTGCTTCTTTTAGACTCCGGGAAAAAAAAAGGTCCTGTGACACGCGGTGTCGCGTCTAATTAATAAATGGATCTAGTCGGATTTTGCGCCACGTCCTCAGAGTAATTAGCTCGTGAACAACCGCGTCGCTTTCAACACTTATTCAGTTCTTGGATTGTTTGAGTTTTTACACTCGTCTTATCTGTTTTTTTTTTCTTTCTCTAAACCTTTTTCTTGTGTTATTGCTTTATCGTTTTTTAAAATCGCTCCATTCAAAAGGACATCTTGTCCCAGAAGTTGATCTGCTCTCGTTCATGATGAGGCTCCTGATAATTTCTTGATCTCACTGTGTTCACGCCGAACCCCCTCTCTCGTACGACCACCTTTCCAGTTCAGAGTACTCCTGCGTGATCACGCGTTATCACCATCCCGGTGTTCGTCTCGCACAATCATCCGTGAAGGAAAAGGAAGAGCACAAACTCTGTATTGTTATTTATTTTTTTATTTCTTTGTGGACTATAGGTGCTGACCCAAATCTAACCTGTGGGATTGCGTCATGCAGGTAGACGGCCGGCGTGCCGAGACTTGTTAAAACGTGTGGTGTATTGCTGCCTTCAGGATGGAGTCGGCCAGCAGCCATTACCCGAAAGCTTTCAATTAACTCCTGACCTGTCTTTTGTTTTTTTTTGTGCTGAGAATACTCCAGCTTTGGTTTACGTTTATTACACGTGTTTTGTTTTAAAGCAAGACGGAAAAAAGATCGATTCAGTTGTACAAGCGATTAAAATTCGCACAGCTGAAAGCTGCGCTGTGTTACTGGAGAATGTAGAGATGTTACATGAGATGTGGGGGAAAAATCGATCTGGTTATGAATCACGTTTTTTTTTTGTTTTTTTTGTGCCGGTTCAGGTATCGTCACATTGACTAAAAAAAACCCAAAACAATTTTTACATTTATAATCCAGATGAACCGATCGATTAGCCAGAGATCAGAACTGGCTGATTTCTATATAAACGATTCTGTGCCGAGAAAAAAAAGGTTCCGAGTGTCGCGACAGAAGTGCATATTTATGGTTACGTTAGCAAAAATTGCGAGAGTTGAAAACATCCAATCTGCCTTTTTCTCCAAACTGTGTGAGTCAAACCCACTGACGTACACCAGTCTCAAAACGCTGCAAGGGCTAATGAGACGAAACTCGCTTGTGTGAGAAGCCTCGTGTGCCCGTCCGCGTAAGAACACTCGCACGCTCGCGTGCTCGCAGCCACTCACTTTAGAGTTTTGAGATTTTGGAGGCATCTGAGGCGGGAAAACGTCACAGTTTCTTTATACTCCTGCAAGTAAAGTATTTACACATTTTTGTCCCATGTGGAGTGTAGGAGTGAATTATTTGCCAAGTATAATCGGGATACTTATAGAATCACGGCACCGAGGTATCGTGACACTATCGTATCGGGAGGTGACTGGTGATTCCCATCCCCAGTACAAACCATTTCCACACAGATGGACTAAACGTTTTCCAAATGAAGCGCCCTGTCTTGATTTGCCTGCTGAATTATAAAGAGAGTGAGTGAATGTGAGCTACCTGCCGTGCTCTCTCCTCATGTCATAATTACATGGATGGATATAAGCAGGATTTACAGGCTTTCCACAGCATGCAATATTATTGGCCCCGTGCTGCACTGCGAGTTCCTTCTGGAGCGGAAATTTGCTCGGATTACAAGCCTGTGTAATGGTAGGGGAAGGCTGCCAGCTCATTCTCTTTCTTTTTTTTTTTTCCCCCTCTTTGCTCCACTCATGATGGAAACATGTCATGCCCAGCAGTGTATTATTACATTTGTCACTCGTAATAAAATTGAAATTAGGGAGAGCTTTCTTTTTTTATTAACTTTCTACTCCTTCTTGGCGCTTTCTTCTCCCCTTCAGGTGAGTTGAATAAAGGCTCATTATTGCTGATGAAGAGCAGACCTTCATCTCAGGCCTGTTGGTCAAAGATAAGGCAGGCCCAGACATGAAACTAGTAGCACAAAGGTCTTCCAGCTCAGATTGCCTTGTCAGTGGTTACTGATTAAGATGGAAAGGCATGGCACATGGCTGCCATCGTGGTTTGGCAATGTTTGCCAGTGGAACCAGAGGATTTATCTCATGGGGCATCTGTTTCTATTGATCATGTTCTCAGACTTTCCACCAACTTATAAGTCTACCCTACCAGGTGACAAAAATCTGTTGAGCCAATGTTGGCACCCAACAGAATTACTGACATTGGGACAACATAATTTCGCCAGCGATGGGAACTAGACTTTTAAATCCACTTTGACGATGTTGGCATAGTGTTGGCATCCAACAACAGTCCAACAGAATGACTGGCATTGGGCCAACATCATTTTGTCTTTGGGGCCATTGACGGGTACTAGACTAGACCTAGGTACTAGGCACTTTTAAATCCACCTTGCCAATGTTAATCCTTCATCTGCCATTCAATTAAGAAAATTTTTGTTGGCTACGTTGGGCCACAAGGGCCGAGAGATTTAATTCCACCTGGCCACTGGATTGGCACACAACTTGGCACAAATGTTTGACTTAGTAATTTTGTCCACTAATTAAAAATAAATTAAAACATTTACTTTACCACCACCAGAAATGTCTTATCACAACATATAGTAGACCTCTATTCTTGGGAAGACTTTAAAACAGTTTGAGATTTTCAGGCCCAACAATGTCAGAGCAGCTTTAAAATGAAGCAACGAGATACTAAATGATAAACTCAACATGTGTTGGGGATGTCGACTAATTTATCCCACTTTGGATCACTATGATATATTGCCAAAGTTTTTTCCAAACATCTCAAGATAGAATTATGGCCCTGAATTATCATCTGAATGAAAACCAGACAATAGATCTTTGTGTGAACTTCGTCTCTGATCATATGACGGGAATGTCAGTAGACATGTTTTATAAATCTCAGCATTACAAACTGTAAAAGAATGCAGTTGTACATGGCATTAGAGGTGATAATTATTGCTCTTTACATCTCGTGCGTGTTGTTACTGTATAGCAGTCAGGACCGAGAATGCAGGTTACTGTATTATTATCCGTCTGCCCTTTAGCCATTTCGTGTCCTGGAGTAGTGGAACAGCGGCTGATTTTTTTTTTTCCCCCGTCGCTCCCTCAGCCTTGTGTTAGCGCTAACAGCTGTTCAATAGCAGCCTGTCCTGTTTGAGTCTTTTCAGAGCTGTATTTAGCACCAGCAGATAAGGCCACTCCAATTAACCTCTGAGTATTTGCTTTTGAGGGATTTTCAGGCCTCGTTTGTCCCGGGCTGAATCGCGCGCTCGGTTTGATGCTAATTAACATGCCTCGCGAACTTCAGCTAAGCCTTCACTAAGCTTTTCAAACTGGAAACGTGTCATCAAGGCAGTTCTTATAAACAGGAAAGTAATTAGAACAGATCTGTATATAGATTTAAGTGAAACACCTTGAATTTTCACCATATGCAGTTTCGTCAGACCAAGACTTTGCTGTGAGCTATTCAAAAAAAATTTTTTTTTTTTTAAATTGATTTTAATTCAAGGCAGTTTTGCAGGATTTATCTTTGTACTATAGATTTATTTTAATGGATTATGAACATGATTACTGAAATATACAGGCATGTTACGTCTTGAAGCAGGTGACGCAGATTTCATGGGTGGGCAAAGTTATTATTATAGCAGTCCACCTTACTGCTAAACTTGGAATGAAAAAAGTAAAAACGCTGACCACTGTGTTGTGATGTATATTTTATTTCATTGCTTAATCTCTGTCGAAAAACTTTCTGTTTTTGATAAGAAACAAAATGCAACATGCCACGTTTAAAAACTGAGCACTTCTTTACTCTATATTGTACACTATATTACTTTATTTATTGATTTTTTTCATAATTAGTTAGACTTCTGGTTAGCAAGATGACATTTTCTGTAGTGTAATAACTAGTACATTTCAAACAACTACATTAAGTTAGTAGTAAAATCAACCAAGACATCGTGAGCAAAGAGGCAAGATGAACTGTAACCTGTTCATAGGTGTGATTTTACCAGTTAGGATGGGGAGTTGTTTTCTCCAATAATCAAAACTGTCCGATAACACATCCCCGCCAAAAAAAAAATACTCCCTCGACCTTGTCCGTTAGTTTAGTGCTTTTACCATTTGATATTTAATATGTTTAGTGCAAAGCAGTTTGCGTTGAGAAAAAAAGTTTAAAGGGCACCTATTATGTAAAAATCACTTTTTAGTCATGTTCAGACATCGCCAGTATATGTGTCCTATTTTTATTCCTGCATTGATCATACATTTCGATTTTCACCCCAATGTGACCTCATATAAGATGAGCCCCTCCCCCGGCTTGTTGCTTAGCCCTGCAGTTCTCTGGCTTCTTTACATAGACAATGAAACGGCACACCTCAGATGAGGTGTGAAAAATGCGAGAGAGGTTTTTCAGCTGGATCATTAACAAACGCACTTTGGATGCAGCTTTGACAACTTGAAGAAATAGCAGCGTACGGGATCTTTAAGGTGGCCTAATGCAAGTTTTTGGTTGGCCGTCGTTCCTGGCTATCATGTACATTTTTGGGTGGAATTGTCTTCATACGGTTTCTGATAATATTTTACAAATCTGGCTCATTTTAGTTGTTTCTTTTGTACCGTAGTCCCCATGTCTAAAAGAACAGTACGTCTCCGTAGGTCATACTTCCTGTTATACATTAAGCTAAAGTTTGTGTAGAATGTTCATAAGGATAAATGCTGATCAGCTCGAGCCAGGTCCTTCTTTTAAATCTGTCCCATGCTGGTTCAGACTAAACACGTCTGAGTTTCATGATGGCAATCTTTAAACCCGAATACGTTCAGCTGGTGTGGCTTTATCTCGCAGCAGCAGGTAGCCTGAGCTCGTCTCTCACTTTAGATTGGTCAGGTGATAACGCTCCAATTATGGCTTTTCTTTTGGGCTAAGTGAGTTGCCTTGTGGGTTTTTTTTTTGTTGTTGTTGTTTCCTCACCAACCTTGGGTGAATCCTTTTTCATGCTCTCAAGCTGCTCTCGATATGTATGCGCGCCTGATGATTTCAGGACACTTTTTCTTTTGTTAATGATGAAGAATTCAGCAAGGCTGAGCACAGGAACTGCTGGGTCTTGGTGTCCTCCTTCGTCCTCCTCCTCTCTTGACCCTGACCCTCGTTCCGTCTGAGTCAGCCAAGGTTTCCAAAAGCGTAGGTAGGAAGAGCGGATGCTGTGTGTGTATGTGTGTGTGTGTTTCTTGGCTTAGTTTGGTTTGGCTTGGCTTGGCTTGTATCCATGTTTGTATTTTTTTTTCTTTTTTTCGTTTCACAGGAAATACTACATCGCTTCAGGGAGTGGAAAACTGTTGACTTGAGAAAAGTCAGACCCAGGCTGGAAGAATACTTGTGCATAAGCGTGTGTGTGTATGAAACATGAAGCAATAGTTGTACCCATGCAGGTTTAATGTATGATTAGTTTAAGCTCAGTAAACCAAGACATGAGAGGAAGAAGTAGAGAGAGTTTCACATCATCATTACAGTTAATACTGTTCGACCTTCATCTCTTCTAATACGCAACACACCAAATGGCGGAATCCGTGTATTTCCAAGCGCTGATCACGACATCGTAAAGCCTCTTATGTTTGCATCCTCAGCGAAACGCGATAACGAAAATGCCTTGTTATGTCTCTCATACTTCTTTGTCTTGAAATGAGGGTTGTTTGTGGAATTAAAATCTCATTGAAGTGTGATAACCCTGCAGCCCTGCAACCTAAACGCCGCTTGTAAACCTGGTGAGAAGAGTCTTCACCCAGACTACGCTTCTATCCTTATATGGAAACAGTTCTAAATAAAGCGTTTAATGATATCGCTTGGTTCCTTCATTTTTGAACTTCAAAGGCTAAATTTGTTAGATGTTTTAACGCGACAGAAAAACTCTGAAAGAGAAAAAAACAACAACAAAGAAAGTAATATTCCTAAAACGAATAAAGATAATCGCTGTTCGCTTTACCTCCGAAGGAGGAAGACGGAGCCTGGATTAGCCATTTCCTGCTCTCAAACTACTAAATAAGGAAACTCTTTTATATTCGTGTATTGTTAGCAACAAGCTATCCTGTTAAACTCTGATAAAAGACGTCTGTTGCTTTGTGGGTACATGAGCAGGAAATCTGAGTACATCACGTTTTATACAGCAGTAGGAACTAAAATTCCCATCTTGGCTTCTTGGGTTTAGTCTTCTGGTGAACGACATGACGACACGGCCTACCTTCTAAAATCAGTGTGTGTTTGTCAGATAAACCAGCAAAAAAAAGTTAAGCAAAGGCCGCTAAAAATAGAATAATCTTCTGCTTCTCTAGTTAATATAATTGCATATTTTCTGAAATTCCCTGTCGTTTTAAAGGCTTATTTTCTATTTATTTATTTTTTATTTATTTTTTTTTTATGAGGGGTGTTCAAATCGAACCTGGAATTGTCCTAAACTTTCCTGTGAAGTGGTAAAACCGACATTTACAAAAGACTTCAAGCAAAGTACGGTGATGAGACTTCTAGTCTCAGTAAAAGGTTTGAGTGGTGCAGATGTTTTAGAGAAGGCCGTACGTACAGTACGTGATCCCGGTCCGAGGGGGCTCGGAGCCCACCGCAGTCGTTCCTGTGAACATTCATTCAGCGAGTGGAACGTCTGATCCTTGAAAATCGACAAATAACTTGTCGCCAACTTGTGGAAGATAAAACATGCATCTAGTCTGTGGGAAGTGTACATATAATCATTCATGATCACCACTTGCATATTACAGGAATTACTCAAGCCATTTTTTCTTTTTTTTTCTTTTTTTTAGCTAATAAAGTAGTTCCTGGGAGGACGTGAAGAAGATAGTCCAATCAAGGCAATCAGAACTTTCTACCTTGATGGTATCCTATCGTTAGTGAAACACTGGGATAAGTGCATTACTGTAGCAGGGGGTCATATAGAGAAATAAAGTAGGTTTTTACTCTCATAACCGTGTTCTGTTATTCTGCACAATGAAAAGTCCCGGTTTGACTTGCACTTGAAAATAGTGACAACTTTTCCTCCTCTTCCTCACAACCAGAGCCTTAAAATACTTCATTCTCTTCCTCCCCTCCCCCCACCCTCTCTACCCCAGAGCAGGTTGTGCTATGTTGGGATCTTCTCCTCATATGAAGTTTGACAGGACCTTAGACTGTTTACGCAGCTGTTCCATGTTTATCACCGATGTTAAAATAAAAGTACGCAGGCTTGGATTTATAGCAGGAAAACTCGCCAAGTCAAAGAAACAATTTGTTTCTTCCTGTCCTCAGCATGCGATTTCAAATTCACACTGCTATCTGGGACGAGAGCCTTACGTGCGGAACGAGCTCGAGGTTAATGAGCAGCGAAGTAATAGCACTCCCTCCGGAGAGATTTCACTGCCGTGCCATTGCGGACGTGATTTGGAGTTGATAATTAACCGCTCGGATATAGGTTAAGCCGAACGGCGTTTGGAAGCTGGTCTCGGCTTGCAACACGTAGTATTTCAGGTTCTCTATGAATGCCTTATCTGTACGGGCTAAACTGCATTCTGGATTTTGAGTGTCTCGTTCCTGGTATTCACAAGAACTTCCAAAAGCATGCGCTAGCACGTCGGGAACAGCTAACAATTAAGTGCAACTTGATGACACTTATCCAATCTTCCACAATCTTCCTCTTTGCTCATTGTAATCTTTGGATTCTTGGTTTCATCTAACAAGAGAGGAACCTGATGTTATCTGGTATTGTTGTAGGCCTCAAGGTTCGACATGTTGTGGATCTGGGATGCTTTTCTTCTCATCTTGGTTGTAAAGACAATTTAATTCAACTTTTATTTGTAAAGCGCTATTAACAATAGACGGTGTCCCAAAACCCAAAGTTTTACAGAAATATTAAATCAAGATATACGTTTATTTAACAAAAAAAAAAAACGTCTATAGCCGACGGTGGGAAGGGAAAACTCCCTGAGGCAACATGAGGAAGAAACCTTGAGAGGAACCGAGTTCAAAAGGGATTTCATTTAACATCAAATCCATTTTGTAGACGTTAGCAACCGATGGAGATACAAAATTGTTCGAAGTTCCAATAATTAATCAGGATATCAAATTTTTATCATTGTGTATAATTATATATTATGTTCCGGATATATGTAGGCTTTATGATTTCATATTTGTTTTTGTCTGAACTTAATGACGTTTTTTTGAACACGTACAGACCATCAGTGTCCTGAGAGTCCTTTCAGCTCACCACCGTTGTAAAGAGTAACTGATATTACCACAGACTGTCTGTAATGAAATAAAATCACAGTATAAAATCGGAGACCTTGAATTCGGACCTCACGGCTGTCGTGAGAGTCGAGTATAGCTCGCCGTGGATGTCAGCAGACCGGATGAGCTCAGACTCCCCACTGCTGGTGTCCTTCAGCTGTCTTCAACTCAACAAGTTACCAGCATGTGTGTTGCTGCATCAGGCTGAAAAGCCCATTGTTATGACTAGTCCATCACAAAGACTTGTCTGTGAATTGTCTCTGATGTGGTTCCTGAGTATATGCGGCACACGTGTGCTCCCGTGGTGTAAAGACCAGCACTCCCTCCAGGCTGCCCTTTTAAAAATGAATGGGTTCAGCATCGTGTTTGTACTAAACACTGAAACGCGGTGACGTTATATGATACCCGAAATAAATGACGTCGCGGTTTGTTTGGAGAAACCGTTCAGGGTTTTAAAGGTCCTTTTGAAGTCAGTAGTTATAGATGTTATGCCACTAAAATATTCGTCCTGATTTGAAAACGATGTTTTAATTCTATGTTTTAGAAATGACAGATTATCATTTTATTAAAGAATGGCGGATGAAGGTTTTTTTTGTCCGTTTATGGTTACGTATTGTGATTCGGAATATCCGTGAGAGGTAGTGAAAGTTAGTTTCTGGTAGTTAATATTATATAATCGTTCACTCTAGAACTGTGCGATATCGTTGCTTCTTCCACTTACTGAACTGGAGTGGTGAACAAAAACTGGGCTCTCTATAGAGACAGAGAGATGTTTAACTCAAATCAGACAATGAACAGTAGTACTAGTGAGTCAAATTTAATCAGAAATCGCAATGCCTCAAACTTGAATTGAATTGAATTGAATCGGTTGTCTTGTTTCCTCACAAGTCAGTGAGTGTTGCATCATTGACAGTCTTCAAGGCAGGACATAAAACCCTGACACTGGAGACTCCTTCAACAAATGTTAATTAAACAACTTCTGTATGGAAAACGTCCACATATCAAGTCCCTGTGAATGAGCTGCTGTCGGGAAATTAATCACCACCTTCTGTCCAATCAGGTCTGAGACTTGACCAGCACTCGGGTGTTAATTTTACCTCCTTGGTTTCCAGTAAAACTAAGGTGTAAAAGCCGATATGCATCCTGAGGCCTCAGTTGAAGAAAGGTTCAAATCTCATCAGCCACAGGATTAACACTGAATTCAGCTCACAACAGGAAGTCTTTCAGTTGTGTTGTTTGTTCCTCTTGTTTTGTTAGCCGTCAGGGTGGGCTTCGGGTTCCATTGGCGCGCAGCTTTGTTCCCAAATTGCTCGAAGTAGAAGCAAATGAAGCCTCAAAAATGTGAACGGATTGAACTCGACTACGCTAGATGAGATCTTGTGTGGAATTCTTTAATCTTGCAAAAAACAAAAACAACAGCTGTAATTATCGCCTGTTTGTTCCTTAATGCCTCCCTTTCATGCCACCCCGGGCCATTATCGATTCTCACCCCGGCGTTTTCTCAGTCTGTCTGCTCTCTAACAAGCATTCCTGTCAGTCATTAGCAGGCCTTTTAGTCGTCCTGTTTCTTCCCGCCCTGCCCAGAGAGCCACCCCAGGGGTCCGAGCACCCTCCCGGGCCCCGGGGCTCGGCACCCTAACGTTGTTGACTTCTCACCGAGTCAGTATGAAGCTCTGAATAGCCACCCGGGTGTCGGCTGAATAGAGGATGATGATTTAAGAGGATTTCTCCAGACGGAAGGAGTGAAGAGCTTAAGGTGCAGGCGCGAAGACACACACACACACACACACACACACACACACACACACACATAAACACATACACTCCTGCTTTTTGTGCTAATGCATGTTGAATTTGTCCTTTAATTATCTTAACATAGTAATTAAAAGCATGCAACTCCCACGTTCACCTCTGACCTCTTTGCGTTTGCGCCTGATGTTCACGTGAACACAAAGACAGAGGACTTCGAGGACTGTACGCGAGCAGCCCGGAAGACAAATCTGGTCAAATGTGGAGATTAGAAGAGAGACGCTATCATTTTTCCCTCCATAATCCCACCCTCAGATGTTCTCTCTCATCCACGGCGTTTAGCAAAAGACTATCAGCTCGTCTCCGGCGATGTGTTTGAGCGCATTCCACGCATTCCTCCATTGTAAATGTGCGCCCTCCTCCTCCTCCTCCTCCTCCTCCTCCTCTTTCTTGTCCTGCTTCACTTGTGATCTCCAAATAAAACCTCAGTGTTTGCTCACTGCTTAATCTAGACAAGATTTGCTTTATTCCTTTCATTCCTAACCGTAGCAAGTGAACATCGCAAGTGTCTATAGTCTAGTTAGTTTTTTTTTTTCTCCCCCAGACAGGCCATGGTGCATGAGCTGGAAGTTAAACCAGGCATGCACGTTGCCGGGAAGCTGTGCAAGTCAAGTGGCTAATGTGCAAAGGTTTTTTTTTTTAAAGTATCCATGACTCCCAAGCTTCTCCAGCCAAAGGTACACCATAAGTGTACAAGAAGGCATGAGGGGAAAAATTAATGTAGGAGTGAAATGAATAATAATAAAAACAACACGCAATCAGAATCGCAACAGTTCACATAGTGTAAGCTTGGAACTTGGAAGGATGAGACTGTCTAAAAAATTTAAATATAAAAAAAATACACTAATATAAACAATGTCATAAGTAAATTAATTGTATTATTTTAAAGTAATTGTTGTAAAAATGTAAATATAAAATCTTATTTTAAAATATCAGCACGTTTTCTAGTAAAGAGATCGTTTATAGTTTTGATTCTAAATTTTTTTAGTTTTTGTGCATTTGTTTATCAATTAATTATGAGAAATTATTAGTTTTTATAATCGAACTGTCATATTTATTTTCAAATAAAACATTTCCAAAAAATTTCCCAAAAACATAATTGAAAATGTATTTATTTACATAATAATTTGCTTGTTTTTTCTATTAATCTGTTTTAACTTTGATAAATTCCGAACCTCACTTTCCCCTCATTTTTCATCATGATGGGACTTTCCAGTTCCAATCAGCCGGGCAAAAAAACAAACCGGTGATTAGCTGATCCTTGCAAATTCTCCCAACTTTCTTTTTATTCTTGGCTCACGGCGCTGAGGAGGAGATCGTTGTACGCAGCCAACGAGGACAACTTCAGGGAAGTGAGGAGTTCATGCACATGTTTGCCGATCGCGCTTACGTTTGACGTGAGCGGTCGGATGTATATAGCTGCAGACTTGCTCATTTTTAAATGCTTAGTCTTGTTTATGTATCGGAGTACTGTATGCGTCAGTCTCCCGGTAGGTTCCGTGGGAGTGAAGAGTCAAGCAGATGTTCTGCATATCTCCCAGCTGGACAGCTGGTGCAAACTTTTGCACAGGGAAAGAGAGGACAGTCATACCCACTCGTCAAGGAAGTCAAAGCTGCGATTGTTCGGTTCGTGAGGGAAGAATGTGATGAGGTCATGGGAGGAAATTTTAATCAAGCCAAAGCGTTGGACTGAGGCGTCCCTCTGAATTCTCACAGCGCCCCCTAATCCTGGCTTCTCCCTGGGGGTCTCTCTCTCTCTCTCTCTCTCTCTCTTTCTCTTTTTCTCGCTCTCTTTTTCCTGTGTGTGTGTGTGTGTGTGTGTGTGTGTGTGTACGTGCATGTGTGCACTCGTAGAGCTGTACTTGGGCCTCTGACAGAGCGATGCTTCCCAATCACCTCCCTACTTCTAATCCAGCGAACACACATGACCAATCAAAGAGAGGAGTGTGTGAGCGCCAGGAGGTCGTACCATCTCAAATTCGAAAATACTTGAGTTCATGCAACGAAACACAATGTTCACATCTGGGAGTATTTTGACAGGAAGTGTTTTTCTCGGCTGAGACAAAGCGCATGGACGGAGTCTAGCTGAAGCGAAACACGTCACCCGCCGATGAGTCATCCGAGTGTGCGCTTTGGAGGTTTTCAAACATTTCTGTCTTTCCAAAGCCGATGGCGAAGTGTTTGAAGCTCGCTTTAGTCTGTAGCTCACCTGTTCTGGTGAGTAATGACAGAGCACGGTGCTAAAGGATGAGAGCAGACTCTTGCCTGGCTTTAGCGCCCTGAAGTGGTGGAGACTCGTGGTTGGGGGCGGGGCGAGGAGTGGATTATCTCAGATTTGGTATCAAAGATTTTGTCAATGTCCATTGTTGTTTAAAACATATGGAATAAAACACTTGACACGGAAAACAACTTAAAGTTTACATATGGAACGATTTCTTTCACTCTTTATCATATTTTATTAATTTTTGATTGCTCTGCCAAATATTATAATATGCCCCCTAAGTATTTACAGTTATATTACACTGTAACAGCTGTCAACAGTTGTTCTGTCAATCTTCCCCCCCTTACTCCACTGTACCTTGAAGTTAACAAAACACAGCTTGTCCTTTACCGAGAACCGTGAAGTCTTCATAAGACTTTCCCATGGTGAAAAATCTCAAACATCCACATACAGAAAGCTTTACCATATACTGTGTGAGTGGTGTTCAAGTCAAACCAGGACTTTTGATGGTGCAGAATAACAGAACACAGTTATGAGAGGAAAAACTCCCTTTATTTCTCTATATAATCCCCTGCTGCACTAATGCATTTAGTACGCGTGGGGCATAATAATAAGACTGGCTGCTTTACGTTCGAAAAGTTGGCCTCCCAGGAACTCCTTTAATGTGGGAATGGTTTGGAGAGAGGTCCGGATGTGGCTCCCAGCTATAGAGTTCCTGTAATGTGCAGGTAATCCTAGTGAATGATTGTGTGTATGGTTCCTACAGTCTGATGCGCCTCTTCTGCAGTTTGGCGACAAGTTTCCTGTCGAAGGTTCAGGCGTCCCACTCGCTGAATGTTCACGGGAACGACTGCAGTGGGCTCTGAGCCTCCTCGGACGGGATCGTCATTTAGTGAAGTATGGCCTTCTTTAAAACGTTTGCACTGTTCAAATCCCGCTTTACTGCGGCTATGGGTATGTTCACGATTGATTTGTACCATGTGTTACCAGGGAAACGATCCCGGGGCCTTAATGATAAAACGCCCTAAGAGTCTCATCACCGTACTGTGCTCCAAGTCTTCAGTAAATATGAATCGTTTCATTCAACAGAAATTATATTGATTTGTTGAGCTTAGATTATGTGATTAGCTGTCAAGCCCTTGTTTATGAATTGTTGCTGTGGAAACAAATACCATAATAAGCTAAAGCTAGGAGATTTGAGAATTTATCTTGGCTGAGGTAAACGTTCAAACAACAAACAAAATGAAGGATCTCTTTTAGATGTAAACAGGAAAGCAGAGCTCGCAGGTGCCGAAATGTCGACATCTACGTTTTAGCCATAACATTTATGATGGTTGATCCTTGATGTGGCAAAACACTGGCTTTTTTTCAGTCAAAGCAAAACTCAAACCCAGCATGTGCTGTTTGGTCTGACGCTCCCGCTGTTAGCCTCAAGCGCTCTTGTCCATCTCACGCTAGGGTTTTTGTGGTAAAAGTTCATTTATTTTTCACCCCCAAGCAAAAATTTTTTTTCTCCCTTTCAGTAAACATTCCAGATTTGTAAATTCGTGTGAGGAATTTTCTGACGTCCTGTGAGGAGTCTTGTGCGTTTGGTCTCTTCCGTTGATTCTGCTGGTTCGGTCTTAGCCAAGTTAGCTCAGGAAAAAGTTACCTGTCTAGGGCCTTTGAAGGTCTCTGGCATGATCCAAAGGTGAACTGAAAAGGCGTGAAGTCTTTTGTCAAGTCTGGGAATGTCCACGCTCGAAGGAATTCCTGTAATGAAAAAGGCGGGATTGACCTTTAAACCTGAACGAGCGGGAGGGAAAGCGCTAACAGGAAAACACACTATTTTTAGTCAGGGCTAGTCATGGGCTTAAGTAGAAGATGGGATAACGATCCTTCAACCTCAGTGTTTAATCCAGCCTGAAAACAGGCTTTGGTCAGTTCGGTACATTTCCTGTGTCGCACTCAAAACCAGCGTGTCATCTGATCTTATCCTGCAAATAGCACCGCTTGTTAGCACCTTCTTCTGAGCGATGATTAGTGGACGTTCTGTGAGGACGGACTCTACACTGAGTCCGAGTCTATTTTATTATTATTTTTTTTTCCCCTAACGTGACCAAATGACTGAATGTTTCTGGCACGTTTTGTCTCCTTCGACGGCGAAACTATCATGTCGCATTCAAGACTCGACTAAGGCTCTTATTGTTTGTTGAATCGTTTCCCTCAGACCGTCTGTTAAACAGCCCGTTTAAGCAGGAGCATCACAATTGGATACTCTGTTAATGAAAGGCAGAAAAACAAAAACCCAAGTGTGCAGAGCGTACAGTATGTCTCGTAAGCTCTCGTATTCTCAAAATGTGTTCAGCCGACCAGATCTGTAGTGGTTGAGAAGTGTGGAAATGTTTGTATTTGTGGAAAGCAAAGCCGGTTTTTAAGGCTCTGTGCTCTTCCATGCATTACTGCTTTATAACATAAATAAAGATTATTATTATTATTATTATTTTTTTTTTTTTTTAAACTTGCATTATCATAAATGAAGGACTTTTTATCAGAGTTATTGTCATTCTTATATCTGTTTAATAGTAGATGGCATTGCTTTCTCACAACTTCAGGACTCCAAGGTTTGTCTTTCTGAATGTTCTATGCACCCCCCCCACCCCCCCCCCCCCCCCCCCCCCCCCCCCCCAACACCAGCACCACCTCCATGTCTTCATGGCTTTTACAAAAAAAAAGAAAATGTCTCAGTGGGTAGACTGGCAAAGATAAATTGCTCCCAGGGTTAAATATGCACACACGGTGCCCTCCGACAACCTGGCATCCCTGCCAAGCGGGGGTTCCCCCATCGTGCCCGGCGTTCCTGAAATAGACTCCGGATCCACAGAAACTCTGATGGTTAGAATAAACACACACTAAACGTTTCTAAGTGAGTGCCTGCATTAAATGGTTTTAATCCAAAACTCAAGTAGCCTAATAAAAAAAATAATGTCACAGTCAAGTGCTCTGTTATGATCCAAGTTATGAAGTTCCATTGCTTAAATAAATACGGTATAATAAGTTTGTACTGAGGTGAATTTATCTTTACGTTAAAAGGGTTACTGTCTACAACAAAAAAAACAACAACTAAAGACTCTTTCTTCAAAGTAAAGGACAGTTTAATGTTTGCTGCTTTTCAGTTAAACCTATGCAAAAAGTACGTAGAAATAATTTTGGAAAAATCGAAATTTTCAAAAAAAAAAAAAACTGTCAAAGTTATGGACGTTATGGCGATTTAGTTAAAAATCCACCCGGATGTCCATTAGGGACGGGAATCGATCTGTTTTTTCAATTCTACATTTATTTTTTTTTATACGCTTTTGTTACAATTCTAAACCACTTTTTCCTTCCTACCACACGGGACGCTGTCCTCCCTGCCAGTGTGTGAATAGTTTAGAGTGCGCCGCCTGTAGGGATACAGAGGAACTGCAAAAGTTTTCCAACTTTAAATGCAAATTTTTATTTTGTTTAAAAATTAATTGCCATACAAAAGAAATGTGATGGGTAACTGAATCGGGTTTTCCCCTCATATCTAAGGTCACTGCTGAGATAAGTGCGGGTCAGTCCTCAGGTTGCTGTGGTGGTGGTTTTGAAAGCTTTGCTGCTTTCACAGGCATGTCCTAGATCAGACGGGTTGAGAGGCCTGTATTTAAGCTCGGTATCTAAGCCTCAGCACGCTGCTGTAGCATTTTTCCCATGTTCTTTAATGAGCAGTTAAGCTCCACTAATACCACACAGCGGGCTTTTTGTTTTGTGTTTTTTTTTTGTGACTGACTTCTAACATGGAGTTACTAAACCGTCGTCTCTTGTCCACCTGTTGTGAACGGACTAATTTAGAATTTAAGCTCATTAATTTCTGCAGAGCAGTCTTGGTATTTCGCCTCACTTTAAACCAAACAATGGGCCGTATTCAGGTTTTTTTTTTTTATCTTCGAGCTCCTCTTCTGTAATCACCGTCTCTTGTAGTCACTTGTCACCCGCTTTCTTTTGATCGTCAGCCTGCCCGGCTTCCCCCCTGTTTCCCCGGCTGGCGTCACTCTGCTCTGTGGAAGCGCATTCCACTAGGGAACCAGAGACATATTCCAACCCCCTTCTCTGTCTCCGAGCTTACAGACACAGAACAAGTCATACAGTCTCAGAAAGTTGTGGAGGAATCCCGGAGTTTGGCCCAAAGGCTCTCTGTGAAGCTTAATGAACCGTCTCATACAGTGTGGTGGGTTTATCCAAAAGTTAAAAGGGAAATAAAGGCTGCTAAAGCAACACTGTGCTTAGACTTGGCGTCCATTCACAACTGCACAGATTTATTTTTTTTTTTTTTTAACAAATCCTTGTACAACCCCGATTTCTGTGAAATCTGATCAGTCAAATAATGTTGCATTTTTCGAACAGTATATCTAATAGTATTTCCAGATGTTGTTATAAAAATTTGATGGTTCCGATCATTCTTACAGGAACCCAAGATCAATAATAATAATAGACAGATGAAAACAAATGCAGTCATTTAATAAAAGACAATCCATCATGGGTGATGTAGTAATGTATTCATTAAAAAGATGTTTATGTAACATTAACAGAAGGTGTCGTCTCCCCCATGACAGTAGGTTTTCCACCACTGGAAAATCTTCGTCACAAGCTTTCCCATTACTCAGTAACACGATGCCCTGCAAACTTTTCTTTTTTAAACTTTCCAGGAGCAAGAAGAGAGGCTAGTGAGAGATGTTAATATATACTATAATGAAATAATACTATAGAGTTTTACTATAAGTCATAGAAAATGTCTCCCTCCCTGGTCGGTAGTCAGTGACTATGATGTACAGTACGACTATATCAGGGAGAAAATCAGGTAAAAATCCCCAAAAGATATGGATTATGGTCCTGTAACAGCACGCCCCCTTTTATTTAATTACTTACATTTAGGGATGAAACGATTCCTCGAGCAATTCGATTACAAAAAATGATCGAGGCAAAATCTTCTGCCTCGAAGCTTCTTTTGATTAATTTTAAAAGCTTGCGTTATGTTTTTGCGCAG
>JAOVVB010000043.1:23265619-23276997 GCA_028570985.1 Heterobranchus longifilis
TTTAAAAACTGCATTTTGTGTTCAATTATGTTATCTTTGACTAATAGTTAACGGTTTTTGATGAGCAGAAACATTTAGGTGTGACATACATGCAAAAGAATAAGAAATCAGGAAGGGGGCAAATAGTTTTTCACACCACTGTATGTTTAACTACACTGATAATGAATGCTTGTGTCAGTTTAGGTATTGAAGCCAAAAATAAGAAACAAGTTTGATTCTATCAATGTTTGTTCTAAGAACGTTTTTCAAGCAGAACCATCTAAAACCTAAAATGTTCTCTGTTAGCTAGGTATAATTACCACAGGACATAGAAAATACTTTGTGACTGTCTTACAAACTTAAGACTTAATGAACTGTCCTGTGACACAAGAACAATTCCAAATTATCAAATGTATTTCGAAATAAAACTCTTTTTGTTTAACAGTGACACCAGTGACAGAGCTTGGGGTGACTGATATTTATTTTATATTATTAATTATAATTAATTATTGTTTCATGATTTTAGTGTTTCACTTATTTTCTAAGATATTGATGTTAGTGTGAATACAATGTATATAAGAAAAAAATATATATGTTTAGATGAAAAGAATATGGTCCCACTTTGATGTATGATCACTTTGATATATGATCAAAGTGACAAGACATTTGCTTGAACTTGGCCTTTAAAAAATGCTACAGTTGAATATTAAATTAAGAAAATGTATTTCATGACCCTGAACATATACAATAGTGTGTCTGTTATGGTAATTTCAATGATTTTGGCATCAACAAAGCTAAGCGTAAGCACTTTTCATCATTTTTGTAGAAAGACACACACACACACACTAACCATCACTAATTAGAGATTGTTTTAAGAAACGTTTCTGTTTGTTTGCTAACCGCTAACATCCAGTCAGCAGATCGCGCGCGTTTGAATCAGCTCCTAGTCACTACGTCATTGAGTAAGGCGCGCGCGGCGTGTTGGCGCATGCACGAGCCTCTAGACAGTTTAAAAGCTCGCGCACTAAGAGACACGGGAACAAACAAACGTGTGGAGAGGCTTTAACTACAGCACGCGCACCACACCGGGACTTTATCACAGCATCTGGAACATGAATAGCGCGTGGATCTTTTTGTGCGCGATCTGCATCTGGCATCCGGCCCAAGGAACTTATCCATGTAAGTGCAGATTTATTATTATTAGTAGTAGTAGTATTATTAGTATTATTATTATTATTGGTCATAGAAACAAACAAAAAGAACCATAAAAACATGTGATCATGTGCACCTGTGCTATTTCTTTGCCTATGTGACACATTTTCAATAAAAAAAAAATAAAATCATGTTTATTTAGTTGGTTAAAATAAATAAGATAAAATTCACTTGATCATATTGCTTAGGTTGTGCTGAAAAAAGGATCTGTCACTCAATACTTCACTATCCTGAGCCTTATATATGTTTATAAAAAAAAAAACAAACAGCAAAAACAAAAAATGGCTAAAATGCTTTATCCTTAGTTTTAGTTTTAAGGGCAAATAAAAAACTTTGGAGGGTGTGCTGTTATAGGAGAATAATCCATGATGATCATGTTGCATTGACTGTCATCACACCATAGCTGATTATTTTTCTATACCAGCAACCACCAGGTTTTAAATTATATCAGTCCTATCATGCGTAATTTATTTATAAGTTTAGACAATTTAAATTTTGCCAAGGGTTCAAATTTGAGTCTGTGTGTGTGTGTGTGGAGTGTGCATTTTCTCCCGTACTTGGTGGGTTTCCTCTGGGTACTCTGATTTCTTCACACACTCCAAAGACTTATAGGTTATAAAGGATAATTGGCACTTACAAATTGCCTGTAGTGTGTGTGTGTGTGTGTGTGTGTGTGTGTGTGTGTGTGTGTGTGCTCTCTCTCTCTCTCTTTCTCTCGCTCTGTGATGGACTGGTACCCAATCCGGGGTGTATCCTGGGTAGTGCCGAATATTTTCTGAGATTGGCTCCAGGCCTGCCATGACCCTGTACAGGATAAGCGGTATTAATTTGGGGAAAAGAACTTTCCCTAAATATCATTTATGATAAAAAAAATAAACAGAAATCAATCCGTCTTCCAATATCCGAAAAGTCCTGAATGATGCAACAGTATATAAACTTTAATATTATACCAATGTGCTTAGTGTTATCTTTAGTGGAACCATTTTTCAACTTAAATTTTATTTTAGAAGAGTTTCTTTTAATGTAAGTTAATACAAACAGAAAATGACAAAAAAAACTTGAGATCTTAGTCTAGTTTAAATTATACTAATGGTCTTCAATGATTTGGAGATGACATTTGATAATTTTTTTGTATTTTCTTAAAAAATTAATTTTATATTTTTATTATTATATTCAAAATATTGAATTGGCACCATGTCCAGGGTGTACTTCGCCTCGTGCCCTAAGTCTCCTTGAAAAGATGCCAGGCCCCTGTAACCCTGTACACAGGACAAAGTTGTACAGATGATGAGTGAGAGAGTGAGTGAGTTGAAATCTATTTAGGTGAAGCAAAGTTCTTTACTTAAACAAAACCAAGATGAAACATAAGTTTGCTAAATTAGACTTGTTACTACAGATCTCAGTAAACAGCTGCCTTTATTACAAACCCTGGCAGAGAATGAATCAGTACAGTCTGGGTATGTTAGTGATAAGACTATGTTTGCCGGGAGCTAAAAAAAAATTGTGCAATTGATCTTCATTAATACTTGACTAATAAATCCAAATGATTGGATCAGCCTGGTGCTAAATACCTCAGAGTACAAGAGCAGACCTGCCCAAAGACACTAAATATCTATTGTTCAGCATACAAAAAACAACATCATTTCAGGTTCTTATGTCGGCACACCTGTGATTAACTCACTTTATAATTCTCGATGGTCCTGGACCTGTTCTTACCCCTTCTTCTGTATCCCTTTCACATTCTTTGTGTTTGTACAGCATTGCCTGGTACTGTCTGTTTTAGGGCGTGGCTTAACACTGGTCTAGGAGTTACTTGTACAAAAGACATACTAGTTTGATGGATAGAGTTTTGATTATGAACCTTTTCCTAAACTTTAAGCATCATCAACAGTAATTGCCAACTTCTTATTAATGGTTTAGTTTCCTAGTAGAACCTGGCATCGAAAAGTGTCACATGATTTTAATATGAATGCGGCTGGGTTGGTTAAAAAAATGACCCCAAACATCCAATGAAACACTATTAAATAGATTGTCTAACTAATAATTACATGTCTCATCTTCAGCTCTTTTAAGAGAAGGCCGTAAATAGGATAAGACTGTGTGAGCATAATGCAAAATGATGCCACCACCACCATGCTTGTGTGCATCATGTATGTTCTCTAATAAACTCTGAGGCCTTCTTTGAATAGGGGTATTTATAAACACCATTCAATTAATTATACAAGCTTTGGTTTCACCCAAACTGGGGCGTTCAAATCAAACCTGGACTTGAGATAAAATTTTTCGTGAATGAAGGCATAAAATTGATTGATATTTAAAAAAGACTTGTCTGTTGATGAGATTTTTATCCTCAGTAAAATATTTGAATGGGCCAAACATTTAAAAGAAGGCCGCTGACGATACCCGCCAAAATACCGGAGCCCATTCCTGTCAACATTCAGTGATCCTTGAAAACTTGGGGCCAACATGTTGACAAGACTCTAAGAACTGCGCTTGCATATGCATCCATATGACTTTCTGCCTCTTGTTGTGTAATTGTAGCCACGGGCTGCACATGCAACGGAAAGGCTCTGTACTGTGTGCGCGACTCCTTGGGCTTGCGCTGTGCAAACTGTCAAGACAACACTGAAGGCCGGCACTGTGAGAGCTGTACGGAAGGATACTTCCACCAGAGAGCAGGAGAGGGCTGCCTGCCCTGCTCCTGCAACCCTGTAGGTAGGCAAACATCTGGATGAAGCTTCATCTGCTCAACCGTTTGGTAGAGCATCTTTCTAGTAAAGATATATATCGAAAACAACACAAATGCAATGACAAATATTTTAAGCATGTTACCAGCTGCTTTAAAGTAGTCTGTTTTTTTTTTTATTTAGGCTCTGAGGGCCCAGGATGTGACAGTCAGGGACAGTGTGTGTGTAAGCGAGGTGTGCAAGGGGCCAAGTGTGACCTCTGTGCTAACGGATCTCCAATCACAGCCAATGGTTGTGCATCGCTGCAGTGAGTGAAGGATGATGCATACGAGCAGTTCTGTCTGTTTATGTATCTATTACTGAACAGATTTATTTTTTTTTATTGTGTACAGGCAGAAAACCTGTTTCTGTAATGGTCATTCAAATGAGTGCTCCCAAGCCCAGGGTTACTCAGTTTACAACATCATCTCAACATTTGATCAAGGTCAGTAAGCTAATGTTTATGTGGGTTAAATTGCATTACAAATCACTCAAAATGAGGAGTATTTACTCAAAGTATTGACTTTATATCATTTTAAATACAGGGATGGACGGCTGGAAGGTCATCACTGCTCCGAGCGCGAGTCCGTCCCATGTGGAATACCGCTGGTCTCCAGCACACCACAGCACTGAGGTCTTCTCTTCAGATGTGTTACCTGTTTACCTGTCTGCTCCAGGTTCCACATTTTACTCAATTAATCGTTTATCACCATTTATCAGTGTGATTGTAGCGATAAAATAGTTTTATAAAATACATTTTAATGTTCTTTAATCTCTGTGTCATGCTCAGCCCAATATCTCGGAAACCAGGTTCTGAGCTACGGTCAGACTCTTTCCTTCGTACTCCGCCTGAGCCGAGGAGTTCGCTATCCTTCTACCTCAGATGTCGTGTTAGAAGGATCTGGACTGACGGTTTCTGCTCCGCTGGGAAATATGAGATCTGCCATTCCCTGTGGAAAGAAAATCACCTACACTTTCAGGTAAGCCCTGCTGGTTTGCTTCAGTAATCTGAATTAACTTGTATGGCTGATAAAGACCGCATGCTGTATACGAGGCATGCGAGGCATCATATATGACAAGAAATGGCAATTAGTTCGTTAATTATTAAGCTAATTAGACAATTAGCATGATAATGAAACCCCACCTAGTATTAAATTTCATCCATGAAATAAACTTGTTCTGTTGTTTTTTAATTAGAAACATTCATGTCTAGAAAAAGAAAACATAAATGTCAATAAAAACAATATCACGGCCTCCGAGTGGCGCAGTGGTAAAGTGCTCGCCCTATCATCCGGAGATCGCTGGTTCTTACAGCCGGAGGCCTAGAGAGAGGTGATTGGCCGAGCTCTCTCAGAGGGGAGGGATGAGAGGTACTTCGTGCTCCCACATTAATCACGGCTCTAATCTAATCAAGTTAATCAGGAGTGTCTGTGAGCTCACGCAAGCGGAAGGAGCGGATAGCGCTATCCTCCGAGTGTGTTACGCCGCCCAGTGAATGAGCAAGCAGTTCGAAAAAATGCGGTCGGCTGGCGTCACATGGTTCGGAGGAAACAGTGGTAGTAATAACAAATATAACAAATAACAACCCTCACTACATTCGGTCATGGCAGCATAAAGAAGTTATACACCTTAATCACATATATCAAAATAATCAGTTCATATCCTTCTATACACTTGTCATGAAGTATGGAGTTGGGGGAGAACAGTACTTGCAATTAAAACCCATAATAAAATCAAAAGTTAATACAGCCTTCTAAATTAACGGAAGAGATAAGACAATTCTCAAACTTAAAGAAGGTAATATCCAAATTTTAAAAACTTATATGAAATACAGATACAACAATAACAGTACTTTTCCCACAGTAATGGGAAAATTATTAGATTGCCATCTCCCGGAACCCTAACAACTGGACAGAACAAACTGGTCCTGAATGGGTCAGTTTGGTTGCCTCAGGGGCTGGAGATTCCAGGAGGTGCCGGAAAAGTTGCTCTATGTCAGGTTGGGTTCCAGGGGCAACTCTTGCTGGCCGCATCCACTAGTGTAAAAAACGTTTAGCGGGGCAGGCCAGAACACAGACACAGGGCACAGGGTAAAATCAGAAGTGCTCTTTCATGTATGAAACACACAGGAAAATTTGCAAGATTGGGGAAATCACTTTATGTAAAGTGGTCAAGAAGGTAGCTTGGAGGTCTCCGAGATTAGCAGCGGCCAGTCTTGGGCAGTCGACAGGCCGGGCTGGAGGAGACAGCACTCCCTCTCTCCTTGTCCGTGTATTAATTTATATATATACTATGAAGGCGAGTTAACGCCTTTTACTATCTGCCCCCCTCAACCAAGCAGAGGAAAACTCAGCATGGATTCACCACCATGGTCAGCTCTACCTCTTGAACAGAAGGGGCAACCCACATCAACTTACTGTGGCCAGAAGCAGCCTACCAAAAGCACCTACCAATCTGTCAACAGCACCCAAAAAAGGGACCAACCTACGTCTGAAGACTGACTAGAATGTGCTGGATGCAGGACTCGTGTTCTTTCTTCTCTGTGCTCTCTTTTGAACAACTGAGAAAGCCTTTCAACCTGGGAAAAAATGACAACAAGGGGCCTGAGCCTCAGTCGTGCTGCCTCTTCCTGTCTAGCCCATCAACTGACCATGCTAGCAGAGAGAGAGAATTCCTTTGATGCTCACTTGTCATCCCAGTATGTAAGTATTCAGTAATGGACATTATGCATAAAAACAACAAAATCCCCAGCAATATTCTGAAACAATCCATTCTGAAATTTTACTTCAGTCTCACCTCATCTGTCCATACTATGTCAAACCCTGGCAACTGCATTCCAAATCACCCCATTACTGTGTAATTGTCACTCTCTCTCTTTCCCTCTCTTATAATTTCTGCCCTGTTATCCCTCAACATGTTCCCCAGCCATCATTCCAAATGCTAAATCTATGTCAAGCAAATACAAACACCCTTATCTGCTGCAGGGACATGGTAAAAAAGTTACCACTACTTCTGATAGCTGATGATTGCTCAGGTCTCACAAAATGTGATAAAATTCTTATTATTAGTTACAACAGTATCCCATCTAATATACTATATGGCCAAAAGTATGAAGATATCTGAAATTATGTATTCAGGTGTCCACATACTTTTCACCCTTATAGTGTAGTGCACAGTAGTGCTCAATCCCATCTGCAATGGGTCGAGGTAAGACTAGCTGCTTCAAGACATGTATGTAACGCAAACAATGCTAATTGTAGCACCTAAAAGCTCATATCCACTCATTACAAACATTTTTTTATTTTTTTTTATCGTCAGCCAAATACACTACCTGTCTGGTAATTGGAGAGTGAATCACATATAAAAATTCGAAAAAGGTAATCGGATAAGGATTACGTTTTTTCCTTACAATGACTCCAGCAAGTGAAAATTCACCTTTACCACTTCAGTGCTATTATTTCAGCGATAAAAATATTATCTTTTTTTTTTATCATTATTCTTTCTTGTTGGAGGGGGTGGGGCGAGAAAGAGGTATGGGAGGACAATAAGAAAGAGAAAAGAAAACAGGGAGAAAAAGTAATAGAAATAAGTAAAAATTTAAAACTTAAAAATTATCAGGGAGAAAATAGAAAATATTGAAACAATATTATCTAATCCAAGTAAAATATTCAGTTTAGCTTTTCTAATTAAAATATACTGGTGTAAGTATTTGTTTACATTAAGCAAGTAGCTTATTTGTAGCTTTTTTAGTAACATAACTGTCATAACAACACTTTTACTCACCATTTTGATTTCACTTATGGTGCAAGTTAAACTTCAGCCAGATATCTATAAGTACTACCAAATTCAGAAATTCAGTTTAGCAGTCAATTTAAGACATGCCCGCAGTTTGACGCATGCACAGTACTGTGTGAAATCTTTACAAGCAATTTAATAATCTGACACACAACTACTCCTTCTACTCAACATTTTGTTTTCATCAGGTGTAACTTTAAGCAAATACAGATGGACTGTTTCAATGGAGTTTCATTAAATTCCGCCCAGCCAGTTTTGGATGATGCTATGACAAAATCTGGCCATACAGCAATACAGACATCTAAGACTGGTTTAGGTCCTCCAATGTATGAAACATAAAGATATAATTGAAAGAGTTCTGACCAATGTACAGACATAACCTTTCTTTCATTTATATAGATTAAAATCAGCATATGACCAGAATAGAAGGAAGGAAAACCTTGTCTATCCGAGGTAGACGGTAACCAAGTACATTTACATCGTTACTGTACTTAAGTACAGTTTTCACATACATGTACTTTACTTGAGTAGTTTTATTAGTGGATGCATTTTACTTTTACTGCACTATATCCTGCAACAAATATCTGTACTTTCTACCTCACTACATTTTCACAAGCTATTACACTAAATAACAACAGTGGTGTGTGTCATTTGAAGTGGTAATATCTGAAGTGGTCATCTGCTGACTATTATACATAATTGTATGATTTGCCTTCCCTCCATGAAACACTCAATAATGTAGCTGGTGTTTAAAATCAAATGCTTTCAGATGTGGAGATGCTTTAAGACAGTAAAAAAAAAAAATAATTTCACAGTATGGAAGCAGAGCGAGAGAGAGAATTTTTACTATGACTTAAAGTTACATTGAGCTTTACAAGCTCAGTACTTTTGATAATTATTTAAATTTGAAAGTAAATAATCTTGTACTTTTTCTCAACTAGAAATATAAATGGAGGATTTCTACTTTTACCTGTGTACTTTGCCAACCACTGAATTAAAAAACTAGCACCCATCTACAAACCCCAAGCTGCACCATTCCCACAAAGGAGTGTGTCATGGCTCCTCAAATCTCCACTACACACACTCATACAGCTAGAGAAACATGCAAATACATGAGCAAAGCAGAGATGACAGTGATGTATTGCAACTGGTTGCCGATGTTGAAGACAGGAGCAAGGCTTGACTAGTCATGGGTGGCTGGGCAAGAGAGAAGGATGTGATCCAAGAGAGATAGAGAAAAATAGTGTACATTACACTGCGTGTTGAGTTCTGCCTCACCTCACTCAATTCTATCTCTTTTCTTATCCTCCCATGCACACTCTGCTTTCCACCTTCCTATGCTCCCATGATGTCTGGTTAGACTCACATTAGCTCCATATAAAAAACTAAATCAATACAGTCTATATCCCACTGAAGTACCTATCCATATAATCAAACTTTTTCCCCCCCAGATTTATGAACATTTCGGGAAAAAAGCTGCTTTACTTTGTACTTGCATGTAAGACAGTAGAGAAATTAAACATTTTGTCACACTTATATGCTAATAAAAATATAGCAGTAAGACTAATAGTAGTGAAAGTCTGTTTAGTCTGTTCAGGGCAGCATTATAAAAAAGACAGATAGGCATGCTTATTACCGTTTTCTTGGTTCCCAATGAATCTCCACTTGAAATTAATAGTTTAAGACAACTGAAAGACACTATGTGCAAATCGACAGTATTTGCAGACCCATTTAAAATGAAGCAAATTCACATATTCTAATGTAAAACTCCAAATGCTTACTCAGCAGCAGAGGTGCGAAGTAACAGAGTACAAATACTTTGTCACTGTACTTAAGCATTTTTTGTTTATCTGTACTTTACTCAAGTATATTTTCCATATGTGATACTTTTACTTTTTCTTGTACTCATTACATTTCTTGATGAAAAGCCTGTACTTTTACTCACTACATTTTAAATAGATACGTGTTACTTTTTTTAGATGATGCGCAAAAGTGCATTGATTTTTCTAAACTAAACATGAATGTTCATGCTGTCAATTAAGACCAATTTATACTTTTGTATCCAATCTACATGCAGCCAGTTTCTGTGTACTTAAAAGTAGATTTAGAGTATGTACTTAGAATTTAGAGCATGTACATCTAGAATTTCTTGTTTTTATCATGTCACACTAACGCTGTATTGCCTGTTATATATAGTTGTGCTCAAATGTTTGCATTCCGTGAAAGAAATTTTTTTAAACAATTTATTTGAAAAATATGACTGATAATGCAAAAGATATTTTTGTTATTTAAGGATAGTGTTCACATAAAGTCATTAATTATTACATAGTTGTTTGACTCCCTTTTAAAACATTATACTAACTGAAAACACCCAACCTACTGTGATCAAAAGTTTACATATCCTTGAATGTTTAGCCACATTAAAAACACACAGGTTAACACACAGGTTTAAATGGCTAATTAAGGGAAGTGTCCACATCAGTGACTTATTATAATTGTTTTAGTGTCTGTGCATAAATAGTCATAGTTTCTCAATAGTTTCTCAGCTCATGAGGTGATGCACTGACTTGGCTGGATACTGCACCATGGGGAAGGAAAAAGAACTGCCAACTGACCTGCGTAATAAAGCAGGAAAAGGATATGAAAATATATCTCAACATTTATAAATGCAAGTCAGTACTGTTCAAGCTCTGACAAAGAGGTGGAAAATAAGAGGTTCTGTTGATACTAAGCCACGGTCATGTAGACCAAGAAAGATTTCAAACACTACTGCCAAAAGAATTGTTCAGGACGCAAAGAAAAACCCACAAACAACTTCAATAGTTGATGTTGCAAGGAGAAAACCGTTACTGCGCCACAAAAAGGCATGCTTGCAGTACGCCAGACCGCACCTAGACAAGCCTCATAGCTTCTGGAGCAGAGTCATTTTAAGTGATGAGAAAGTACACCATCCTCACTGTAAAGCATGGTGGTGGATCTCTTATGTTTTGGAGCTGTGTAAGCTCCAGTAGCACAGGGAAGTTAGTCAAAATTAATGGCAAGAAGAATGCAGCATGTTATGAGAAAATACTGGAAGACAATTTGCATTCTATAGCACAAAAACTGCGCATGGGACACTCTTGGATGTTTAAACATGAAAATGATCCAAAGCACAAGGCCAAGTGACACTCCAATGGCCACAGCAGAAAAAGGTGAAGGTTCTGGAGTCGCCATCACAGTCTCCTGACCTCAATATCAATGAGCTACTTTGGGGACGTGCATTTCATGTAAGACAAGCAAAAAAATTGACAGAAACTGTAGGCATTTTGGAAAGAAGAATGGGCAGCTGCATCACCTGAGAGAATTAATGACCTCATGCACAATTATTACAAAAAATTGCATGCCATCATTGATGCTAAAGTGGGCAATACACAATATTAAAAACAAACTGTACAGTCACTCTTTTAGATTTTAATAAACAATTATAATACAAAGTCATGCAACCTATGATTTAGTTTTTTTTTTTTTTTTTTAGAAATTGGTAGCTCATTCAGACGCTAATTTTTACTGACAAGGACATTAACAGTTTTTACCACAAGCACAGTTCCCTAATGCAACCGCGGGGGGCGCAATCCAGTGTCTTCTTGTGCCAGTCCCAAGTCTGGATAAATGCAGAGGGTTGTGTCA
>JAOVVB010000043.1:23277097-23298485 GCA_028570985.1 Heterobranchus longifilis
GTGACATCACGTGGGTCGGAGGAAACACGTGATAGTCTGCGTCCCTCCCGACTGAATGGTAGTAGAAGCTTAATGTGTGGGAGCCCTCCAGTGACGGGGAGGAATTGGACACCACTAAATTAGGGAGAAAAATTGGGTAAAAATCCAAAAAAAAATAGTAAAAAAAAAAAAAAAAACAATATCACACGAGAGGGAGTGCTATTGTAGAGAATATCATCACAGCTGTGATGCTTTTGCAGGCTTGAGGGCTGATATTCAGCACAACAGCATGACCTTGAGTGTGATATTGCCTTTCACAAACACAATTTATTATCAACAGATTATTATTTTCTTCTTTTCTGGCGACTGACAGTTAGCGACCAACAGTGTAATTAACAGGGGTGAAAGTAGTTTAAAATTTTTAACAGTACTATGTAGTCAAAAGCTGAGGAGAATAAACCATGGAGGTGCCAGACAGTCCTGAAAAACTAATTCTGGTTTAGAATATCAGCTACATTCTGGTTTTTAGTGCTAAATCCCAAATAGCGTAAAATGAAAGCTTGTGCAGTGAACAATCCCTTGTTCCACATAGCAAATAGTGCCATTGATCAGGGGTTTAGGGAGCGGGATTTGGGATTTAGCTTTGTGTTCGAAGCTAGTTAGCGTTTTATCTTGCGTGAGCCGCGAATAGAACAACACTACGACTACCAATAAGACATTTGGTAGGCAGGGCTTTGGTAGGCAGCCTCTCTCCCCTCTTTCCAGTACCGTGGACTGTACCGACCCACTTTCACCCATGCTGGCAACCAACAGATAGTGTAATTAACGGTTATTAGAACAACTGTGATACACAGCGTTAAACGTCCCAGTGCTGTTATGCTCTATATCATCACTCATGGAATCCCTCTTATCCTATTAGATTATTTACGACTAACCGTTTGCCTAATTTTAAGATCTTTTAAATTGTCAAGATGTCTATCTGTTTCATTTGTAAGTTAAAGGCTAATTACGTTAAAATATTATTAATGATACTTCGCTGCATGGATAATGGACATGCATTAGTGTGTTTGTTCCAGCTTCATAGTAGATCCTGGTTGGATTTTCTGAATAAAATATTACTAGGTGTGTTGCTGTTTCTTTGTATAAATTCAGCCCTCAGACATTTTTTTTATCCGAGAACTTTCTAGACAGTAAATTTGCTGTTTAGCGGGTGCTTAAAAAAAGTCTCAACTGGTGCATTGCCAGTCTTAATAGCCTCCCAGCTGCAGTACAACCTGAGTTCAACCCTTTCAAAAAAAGCAACAAGTTCCAACAATGTGAGGAGAACAACACATTAACCAACAACCTGTACATACAGTGGATGAATGTGTTTCTTTAGTGGGAACTTCATGATACCATACCACTTACAAACACTGGCTGGATAAATATTGGATTTGATATATATTACCAGATCTCATATCAGATCGATTAGAACAATTTCTGCATGTTGTATTGACCAAGGTTAACAATACACCTTATTACACAGCATATTTGCTTATGATATTTTATTCATTCTGTACATGACCATTCTGCTATTGTTGTTCATGTTATAGACTAGACGAACAACCCAGCAGCAAATGGAAACCCCAGCTCTCAGCGCAGGCATTTCAAACCCTTTTGAGTAACCTCACAGCCATCAAAATCCGAGTCACATTTGGTGAAGGAGGTACGTGCATTTAAACCGATTAAGTTTCCGGGTTATCTTGGCTAGCTCGTATGTATTAACTGGTTATGTGTTTTACACCAGGACGTGGTTATTTGGACGACGTCGTTCTGGTCTCAGCCCAGTTGGGTCCTGGCTCCCCTGCGTTCTGGGTGGAGAAGTGCCGCTGTCCGACAGGTTACGAAGGACAGTTTTGTGAGCGCTGTGCTGCAGGGTATAAAAGACGCTTCCCAGAACAGGGTGTCCGTAGCCAGTGTGAGCCATGTGCCTGTCTGGGAGGAAGCTGCGATCCTGAAACAGGTACTTTACTCAAAAAAACTGAATGGATGAATTATTTAAATAGTAAAGTTGGGGTTGGAGAACTATATGTTTTTTTTATTAGTTATCCAGTGATTTACAAAAGTGGGAAACTACATACAGTTAACCAAACCAAAACAGGTTTTGGGATTCAGGATGTGTGATTTGGGGCTAATTAGAAAATCCAGTATTTTATGTTACCAAGTGATTGATGCAGTGTGTTGTTTCCAGGGGACTGCTACTCAGCTGATGAGACTTCTACTGGACAAGTCTGTGATACTGGTTACTACAGCGACCCTGAGCTTCCTGGGGCCTGCAAGAAGTGCCCATGCTCCACAGGCCAGACCTGTTCGCTCATTCCTGGGACCCTAAGAGTAAAATGTAAATGCCCACCTGGGACCACCGGTGAGTAGCAAGCAACATGACCGGAGTCATCACTAGAAAACCAGATATACTTTTCCCATCAAGCCATAAATAATGCCTGTTTATTTCCCTGTGTTATATTACAGGCTCTCGGTGCCAAAAGTGCATCGATGGTTTCTATGGCGATCCTCTTGGAGAGAGTGGAGTTCAGCGACTCTGCCAGCGCTGCCACTGTAATAGGCACTTGGACTTAAACGCCGTGGGCAACTGCGACCCTTTAACGGGGGAGTGTTTCAAATGCTTGAACAACACCACAGGCTTTCAGTGTGAGAAGTGTCTGGAGGGATTCTTTCACAGCAAAGCTGGCGATTCATGTCGAGGTAAGTTAGACGAAGACTGTCACTCAAGAAGGAGTCTAATCGAATCCTGCAACTGTGAACAAATTACTCATAATCATTACTTTTTCTTTCTTTCTTTTTCGTCTTCTAGCTTGTAAATGCAACCCAAAGGGATCAATCTCCAGCTTGTGCAATGATCAGGGCCAATGCAAATGTAAAGAGGGTTTTGATGGACCAAAGTGTGTCAAATCCACATGCCCATCATGCTTCAACCCGGTTAAGAGCCAGGTGGGTGAAATGGTTCCTCAAGTATTGTCCCTTTTGAACAATACAATTAAAAAAAGCAGCTGTATAAAGCTAAACTGCATGAACTGGTTATCCAGTAGTGATGCTAGATCGTGTATTTGTTCGGTCAACTGTAAATGAGAAACCTGGTTAATGTCTGTGATGGGATGTTGTGCTGAACAGATCCAGAAGTATGTGAAGAAGCTGCAGCAGGTGGAAGCTCTTTTTAATGAAGTGGGGAACGGTGGTGTGGACATCACTAGTGCCATGGAGGAAGCAATCAGCACCGCTGAACAAATGGTCAAGACTGTGGAAAGTGAAACAGACTCACTTATTGGTAAAACACTCGCTTTTTTTGTCTATATTTTTGAAGTAAGACAGACCAGATAAAAAAAAAAAAAACCTTGCTTCTGTTTGTTAAAATTCATCCGCCTCAGATTATTTCCCTTCCATGTATATATATATGGAATATTAATTGTATAAGAGTGCTTTCTACTTCTGCTGTATAGTAATCATTTTCATGATTCACCCTGTAGAGGCAGAGAAGAATCTTCAAGCCCAGATGTTAGCCATTGGCGGCCGTCAGTTGAAAGACGAGAAAAAATTCCAGAACATCTCGAAGATCGTAGAGAAGGTTGTCTGGCACGAGCGGCAATATCAGAGAGAAGTGGCTGACATCCAGAAACTCATCAGTGATATTAGGCGAAACCTGCAAAAGGCCAAACAGGACATCCAGGCAGTCGTGAGTGTTTTTAAGTATAGTATATTAACAGCTCGAATCAATTCTTTTGAACTTATAAAATGGAAGATGAATGTCTGATACCCCCCTTATGTCTCCCTTGACATTACTGTTCCCATGGCAACAAACACAATGTTTTTACATACATTTACCATTTCGCTGCCTTTTTATGTTCATGTGTTGATTCGTATATCTGCTCTATTGTAGGACATCCCCTTGGGTGATGCGGTACCAGGCACAAACTTCGTGTCCGATTTGGTTCAGAAAGCAAACGATCTCGCTCAGAAGTGAGTGCTGCATGGATGATGCCACGCTGAATACTGAAAATCCTATTGATATCATAGAATATTATCCTAATAAGTCATGAATCAGGGGAGAATTGTATAGAAAATTTTCTCCATATAATATGACAATGCAAGTTTTACGCATTACAGTATTTATTTTGTTGCGCCATTATTGACCTCTGAGTGTTATTTTCCTCTTTAGGCACATGGGTCAAGCGGCTACAGTGGAGCAGACGGCGAAGAGCTCTCTTTTGGAGTCTGAGAACGCTCTGGCTCTCATGCGCACCGTCATCAGCGGCGAAAACAAAGTGAGAGAGCAACTCAATGGCCTCAGGACGCAGTAAGTCACAATGCTTTGCTATCAGCAAATTCTATCACAACACATGTGTATTGTATCGTGTATACAGTGTATATAATATAATCATTGCGGCAGGTACGATGCAGACATGGACCTGGTCAATACCATGGACAAGCAGGCGGCTCGTGTGAGTAACGCAGCGGAGACGGAAAGCTCAGTGGCACTGGGTACTCTGAAACAGATCGCTGACCTGGAGAAAAACCTTCCAAAGGTTCCAAAGGTACTAAGCAGAGAACTGTAGATTTCACCGTGTCATAATGAATGAGTTATGTTTAAAGTATTAGCCTTGGTAGTATTGTAGTAGTTTATCCATTCACCATACTAACTTAATATTTCAGAAGGTTAGCATACATCTGTATATTTAAAAAAATATATATTTTGTGACCCCTCAATCCTAATAGTTTAGACTCTTCAGTCATAGATAAAAAGTTTGGTGTGTATTCGTGCTGAATGGTGTGTGGAGTGGGATGCACTCTTACACTTAAACACTGCTCTGTCTACTGAAGGACATCACTGGCTTGGTTGCCTCACTGGATGGTCTGAAGAAATCATACGGCAATGGCGTGTCAGGGTTCCTGGAGCTGCATGAGCAGGTTGGGGCTGATCAGAAACAAGCAGTGGATCTAATGAATCAGATCAAAGGTGCTCAGGAGGTAAAGAAATAACACCACAAATGCATAATAATCACCATAACCTCAGTTCTTTGTTCAGTAGTCTTAAGCTTAACCTCGCTGTTTCTTCTAAGGTCCAGGATAACCTGCTTGCCCGGGCCAACATTGCCAAAGGAGATGCAGATAAAGCCCTGAATCTCTTTAACAATCTGGGCAGTGTGGATCAAGCCCTGAAAAAGCTCAAAGGTTAGGACACATTTGTGTCTCATATTTTACTGTGCTGAGTTGAGCACAGCTGTGCAACAAGCTGGGGGAGGGGGCATATTTTTATACATTTATTTTATGTTCCTGCCGTGCTGTTGCACACATCAGGCACTAGGTTTTGTCATTTCTATAGCAGTGGTTGTTCTTACTGGGCTGGCTTGCTAGAAATGGCATTGGGTTAAGGGTCTTGCCCAAGGGTCCTGCCAACCTAGTGGTGACGGGGCTTGAACTCCATCTGATTAGAGCCTCAGCTGCTTGAGTCACCACATAAGGTCACATTAGAGGGAACTTTACTTGGCTTGTTTAAACCCTGTCTGATACCTAAATACAAGGAAGGTTTAAAAAATATTTTTGCATTTTTAATTGTAAAAAATTTTATACGTTACATTGTATACATCTTGTTTAATTTTGGGGGCACGGTGGCTTACTGGTTAGCACTGTCGCCTTGCACCTCCGGATTTGATCTCCGCCTCGGATTCCGTGTGCATGTTCTCCCTATGCTTGGTTGGTTTCCTCTGGGTACTCCAGTTTTCCTCCCACAGTCCAAAGACATGCAGATTAGGCTGTTTGGCACTTCCAGATTGCCTGTAGTGTGCGAATGCTGACTGGAGGTCCTACCACAGTCGTAATTTGGGAAAAAATATACTGGTAATCACCTTTGGCCTCCACAGTCCCTAGTTGGATGGATGATGTTTAATTTTAGTATTTTTACATTTAAGCATTGTACCACTTACTTACTGTATATAGTGAATCCCAGTCCTGAATTTGTTACCATATTTGGTGGATGGGGTGACGTTACATCTCTCAGTGGAAATGTTGTATTGTAGTACTATTGCCAATAAAAATATCTTTACATTTTGCCTAGGATTTGAAACCCAGATCGATAATAGTAAGGCGCTGGCTGATGATGCTCTCAGTAAACTGCCCATGATTAGTGAAATCATTAAGACAGCTGTGGTCAACAATGACAAGACCCAGGGCATTCTGGACCAGATGGTTGACTACAGTGATACTTTCAACAACCTAAACCTCTCTCTGGCCAAACTGGAGGTATGACATTACTTCTCATTTTACTTTAAGGTCTCATTAACTCATGAGAACGAATTAAATGAGAAAATGCAAATGTAAGCTCTGTTATAAAGTGTTAAATATTCACAACACAACGATCCATTCTGCCTTTTCTGTCTTTTTAATGTTCTCATGCTTGACTGGAAACTTTGAATAAACTGTTGAGTGGACGTGTTTCGCTCATGAGGCTGTTCTCTCTGTCTCCGCAGAAATTGACGGGTTCTCTGCCGCCCTCGACTGATCTTTTAAAAACAGCTTCGACACTAAGGGGAGGTCTGGAGGGGCTGAACAGCCAAGCAGACGCAGCCATGAAGAAACTGATGAACGAGAAAACAAATGCAGAGAGAGACCTGAAGCAAGCTGAGGAGGTATAACACCTTCATGTCTACATTCATGTCAACTTTACCTCATGCTAAGTCTTGAGTGTACTCAATTTCATTTTTATTATTATTATTGTTATAATTTCAGGTTGAATGGGGGGCCAGTGGAGCATATATTAATGCGAATCTCACTAGAGATGCTGTCGGAGATGCTTTGCATACCGTTAATAACCTTTTAGGATTACTTGGTGAGTAATGATGACAAATGTGGCATTTGAACTCAATTAATTAATGTAAAGTTGTATCAGATATACTGTAGGTACATTTGAAAGAAATTGTACACCTTTTTTATCATTGACTAGATGTTAAGTACAAACTAGACCCTAATTAATATTTTGATTGAGATTACATTCTGATTAAGATTATCTTTGATTTATTGATCACTTTTATCTTATCTTAAACATTTTTCTCTAGCTACATTCGGAATAGCAAGTGACTTGTATTTTTTGGGATTTTTTACAGCATATAATATGGTGCCTAAGACTTTTGCACAGTACTATATAATATGCTGTACCTATTTTGTTATATATGTTTATCATGTCTGCATAATTATGTACAAAATCAGTATTTCCATATATAACTTAAAATAATAAATAAATAACATTACAGAAGAATATATGCATGGCTGTAAAGAAAAAAATTATAGTACAAGACAGACCAGCTTTCAGATGGAAAAAAACCCCTAATGTAATAGAAAGGAACGAGTGTGAAAAAGTTACCATAAGAAATCCAGCAAACTCAGTAAAACCCAATGGCTGTTTTACTTATAGTATTGTGAAAAAAGTCTTGGGCACATACAAAAAAATGGCATAAGCAAAAGATGCTTTTGAAAACATTTCTGCATAAAAGAAACTTCTAAAAAGAGCAATAAAGAGCAATAAAGAGTAATAAAATAAACATTCAATATTTGGAGTGAAAATTCATTGTTTAAATCGGTTTTAGACACAGTTTTGTGCAGTTTTATAAGAAAACAGTTGTTAGGTTTTACTGAGCTTGCTGGAGAATATGAGTTCTTCTGGTAACTTCGTCACACTCGCTCCTTTTTATTTTTTATGCAATAAAATGTCTGGAACGTTTTAACGTCTTCCACCTAATCACAACGTTAGTTTATCCCTGCAGTTAGTTCCCAATCATATAATCATCATATAAATCATATATTTATAATCATATAAATCTTAATCATATTTATATATGTGTTTAGTTATATAAGCTACTGTTGGGTGGGAGTGACTTTTCTGTCTTAACTCCTTTTCAAAAGTCTGTTTGAGACATGATCTAGTTTGTTCATTCCTAAAATCTGGCTCTCGTCCCACAGGAAAACCAGGAGCTGTAGATGAAAAGAAGGTGACGGATCTGGAAAAGGCTATAGCTACAAGCCGTAGACGTGTCGATACAGAGCTCAGGCCCAGGCTCAAAGACCTAGAGGACAAAGAGGCTTTGCAGAAAGCTTCCATCGCTCGTATGATCAACGATATCGACACCATCCTGGCTGACATCGACAACCTCGAGCACATTTACCGAACCATTCCAGACGGCTGCTATAACACTCCGCCCATCGAGAGGGCTTAGTGGTCTAATATAAGAAACGGACTATAGAAAAATGCCTCAGAGACTTTTTGAAATTGACATTGCTTCACATTTAATGTGCATTTTTTTTTTTTTGCATTACGTCAGTAGATGATACTAACTATATTTATGTGTTCCCTTGGGAAAAAAAAGATGAAAGATTAGGGTACTGTTTTATTTTTATTTTTTTTATCCACACACATTCATTTTGTATAATGTAGTAATTAAAGCAAGTGTGTCTGCAAAGCCAACGTGTGCAAACAGTCATATAATTTTGCAACCTGACAGTATTTATTGTATGTATGGTGCTGTTGAATAAAATGCTGAAGATATTTATTATAATCATTGCTCATTTAAAAAAAATGTTCAATTCCAGAAGCTGTATATATCCTTTAGAGCTGCACGTGTGTAACCTTCATTTAGAATTTTTGAAGTAGAATTTTTGAAGTTTTGAGTTGTTGGAATTCTGCAGTAATCAAATCATCACTTGAAGAAAGCACAATTTCATTTATTTATTTTAAAGGAAGCCCTTTTATGCAAAAGACACTCTTTAGTCAATTTTAGACATCAAGTCAGGGCATGCTTAAAAAAAATCAATATGTCCTTTTGGCCAGAGATTTATACAAGCCAATTTTTTTCCTTCTTAATCCGACCTCACGTGAAGAAAACTTTACTTTGGCTTGTTGTTCAGTTCTGCAGCCATGGGTGGGGCTCAGTAGTACTGTAGCTCGTTACACACAGACAATAGGGTGTAACATTTTGTATATTTCTTTCAACTAATTCTTAAACATGTTGAGGATCAATCATCAATTAATTATTAATAATTAATGAATAATAACCAGGTGCACACGTCCCCCTCAGTTTAAGTTTCAAAATTAAAAGCCGGACCAATCCAGTATTTCCCCATACACTGATTAATTTATGTTGGCCCACCACAATCTCAACACTGTCTTCCACATAGTAAATTTACTATAATTTTTTTTTTGTTTATAATGGGTAACACCTTATTGAATTGCGCACATTGAGTCATGTTATTAGCGAGCATGTAAGGACCTGGCTATAAGGAGAGCTGAGCTCATGTAATAATACAGCTGGGTTGTCAAGGTTACCATTACATGCAAAACAAACCTTATCAGTTATTACATTTTTAATCTGTTCAATTCTTGCAGCAATAAACTGATTAACGATTAATCATTGACATCTCTAATAGATACTTAAATGGCATGATTGAGCAGTTTTAAATGTTTGTTGTATTGTGTTTAATAAAACAGGTGCGCTCACATCATTATTGTTACACCCTGGTCTTTAGGGTTGCACATGATAAAAAAAAAAGAAGCAAAAAATGGAAAAATATGGATTGAATAAAGGATGCTGGTAATTATTATTTTTTAAAATGGCGATATATTGTATAATGTTTGCCTTTTTTTTTTTATAAAATCGGAAATGACCTTACAGGACCTTGGAAGTGAATGTGGAACAGGATGCACAGAGAACTAGAGAGGGCATATCAGTGATTACAGGTTTTCTCAATAATAACTTTGTTTTTATGTCTGATTTAATAAAAACTCTAAACACAAATAAAAATATCATGCACAAATCCCAAATCTTCACAAGTCCCACACAAAAGCTAACACACATATGGTTTAAAACTGCAAAAATAGCCAGAAATGGGAAATTGTTTTTATTTGTGCAGAATGAAAAACAGGTGTCAGGAAACATGAAATTCATGAAAGTTATTGTAATATAATAAACTAGTGTAATTATAAGAACAATTTCGATAGCAGTACTGTAGACTGACAAAATAGAAATATGTACAGTTTCCTTTTTCGTGAAATATATTAAACATATATTTTTGTCTACAGTACAGTTTTTACAGGGTCCACTTGTAATACTTTACAGGGTCTTAAATCTGCAAAGGAATGGTGTGGCTGCAAGCAGCTTCCATTCAAATCAACCAAGAGTCACAGCTTACTGGATTTGGTTTAAATCAGAGAGGTTTGGCTCTCATCAGACCACGACTGACCATATGTTCTACCATTTGCTTGTCCTCTTCCTCTGGCTGCAAAGCATGCATTCATTATTCTCCAAAACACAAGCATTAACATTCTACCCTTTTTTTTTTTGCCTATGCCTATGATTGCTAATTAAAAAGCAACAGGTTTTTGCCCATGAGAGAGGTTAAAGGTGTAGCTGGTGGTTTGAAGTGAGTTTTCTGAATGGCTCCCTGTCTGAACAAAAGTGATTTCTTTTAGAGAAGCTGTAAAATAGGGTAAAAAAAAAAAATCCAAAATTTTGGAAAAATATCTATGGTTGCAACATTAATCCAGAATTGGTTCCCTTTTGAGTCTGGTTCCTTTCAAGGTTTCTCAACTCAACTCAACTCAACCCAACCCAACTCAACTTTATTTGTATAGCACTTTAACAACAAGAATGCCCCAAAGTGCTTCACATAAATAATAAAATAATGTAAAAAGACATAAATAAAATCACATCACACATCTTTAATCCAAACACAATATATAACATTAACATCTCATGTTGGTTTAAATGCCAAAGAAAACATATGAGGTTTTAGATGGGACTTGAACACCCTCAATGATGTGGCCTCACGGTTAGTCAAGGGTAGGTCATTCCACAAATGTTTCTTCCTCATGTCGTCCCAGGTAGTTTTTTCTTGCCACTATTAAGCTATAAATATATACATTTTTAAAAATTTAAAGTTATATCGTGAAATTCCATTTTTTATAAAGTTGTATATAATGTCTATTGTTAAAAGTGCTATACAAATAAGATTGAATTAATTTAAATAGAATTGCCTTTATGGCACTTGGCAGAAGCTCTCATCCAGAGTGAATAACATTTTATCCCGTTATACATCTAAGCAGTTGAGGGACTTGCTTAAAGGCCCAACAGTGGAAACCTGGTGGTGGGATTTGAACCTGAAACCTTCCAATTGGTAGCCCAATGCCTTAGTCACTGAGGTACCCCTTGCCCCTATTGAACTGAAGTAAATTGAGCTGTCGGCACAGTGACATAGAGGTCAGCACCTTGGCCTTGCACCTCCATGGTCGAAGGTTAGATTCCTGCCTCTGGTTTGTGTGTGTGAAGTTTGCAGGTTTTCTCCCACAGTCAGTCAAATCACAGATACTGACTTGACATATTTCGATTTCTGTGGACAGAAAGAATGAGCAAAGGGTGTTTGTTCAGCTCCTAACCAATTTAACCATTCCTCCAAGCCATCAAATTTCCCACATCATCCGTGTGAGAGTGTTCAGTTTCTTCTTAAGGGAGGAGATTTTCAGGATTCTATTGAAATAATGTGACCATACATTAAATTGTTTCTGCTGTGCACAATGCTGGAACACAGTGGTCTTTTCTTTGCCCATCCAGCATAGACAGCTGAAGTCAGTGAGGGCTAGAAATCACTTTAAATGTTAGTGCCAAGACATTTGCTCATAATGCATATTTTTAGATTTGTAGGGTACATTTTAAATGCTCTCTATCACCATAATACAGATCAAATATCTGCAACAAACATTTTCCTTCCAGGCTGACATATCTGGCTGACTTCCATGCATTGTGGTTTTGGATAAACAGGGCTGTGTTTTGGTAAAATCATGTCAATGTATCTGTCTGAGTGGCTGGCTGGATGAACTGATTGAGAGAAAATCATGCTGTGAGATTCTTACATTTCTTTTAAACCCTGTCCAAGCACAATCTTTAGAGCCAGTTTGTTCTGCCTGCTTTGCACTGCAAGTGGATAAATGTTCAGAGCAAAATACATGTCTGGGAGTTTTAGCCGGTTTTAGCTCAACATGTCTCTAACCTGTATGTTTTATGGAAACTGGGTGGCTGAAGAGCTCTCTAAACCTCACTCTCAAAAAAAAAATGATTAGGATAATGGCATTAAATCAAACACGGTGGATGCCCAGGTAAATGTTTTTCTGGTATAAAAATATAGGACTTATCTGATTTTGTCCTTGTTGGGCCTCTGGATTATACAGAACGATAGCTGGGGCTGAGAATAAAGCATTACAAGAAACTTACTGCATTTACCAGGAGAACCATTGTAATTTTTGGACAGGGAAATAGATGGCTAGAACATGTTTATGTTCTTGGTTTACAGAGGGAGATGAATTACCTAATGCTAGTAGCTGGATGTTGCTAGGGTGTTGAGAGGAAGTCCACTCTTCAGGCGTGGATAAGTTCCTTTACAGTGTGGAGAATATGGTGGAACTCCTCAGCATAAGCACAAATCAACTGACCTTGAGAATTATAAAACCTTTTTAGCCGGTCCTCACCTATTTGCAAAATCCAGTGGTCCAGGGTCCCTCCACCCTGACCCGTGAGCCATGCAAACCATATCTCACAGTCATACTTGACACCCTAGAGCTCAATCAACTCTGTACGTTTCCAATTTACATGTAAATTATAGATAACAATGCTATTAATCATTTTGATCAGTGTCGTCAGGCCCATTCAAACAGACCCTCCACTCCCAGGACTGTCCTGAACGACAGTTTATTGTTGAAGTGGATGCTTCCGGTGGATGCTTCCTTGTGCCTTCTTCTCCCACCACCTGAGCCCCACTGAGCGGAACTATGACATAGGTAATCAGGAGTCGTTGGCAGTCAGACTGGCATTGGGTGAGTGGCATCACTGGCTGGAGGGTGCAGTCTAACCATTCGTGGTCTGGACTGACCACAAGAATTTAGAGTATAATAGAGTAATTTGGCCAGGAGGTTGAATTCTAGACAGGCCCGCTGGTCTCTTTTCTTTAGCTGCTTCAATTTTACCCTCTCCTACAGACCGGGGTCTAAGAACACAAAGCCAGACTCCCTCTCTTGCCTGTTTGAGACCCCTGAGAGGGAGGTTTCAATTGACACCATCCTGCCCAAAGGCGTTGGTGGTGGCCTCCCTCTTATGGGATGTCGAGAGGGAGGTTCAGGAGGCCCTGCGTAAGTGCCGTATACCAAGAGGGGTTCCAGCGGGCAAGTTGTTTGTCCCCTTGATGCTACGCTCTAAAGTCATCCAGTGGGGTCACTCATCCAAACTAGTTTGTCACCCAGGAGTTCGGAGATCACTGGTCTCCATCCGCCAGCAATTTTGGTGGCCCTTCATGACCAGGGATGTCAGACAGTTCGTGGCAGCCTGCTCAGTTTGCCCCCAGAACAAGAATCCATCTTCGCCTCCCGTTGGTCTGCTTCGCTGCTTCATCCCTGCCTGCCCGTGGTCACATCTAGCCCATGACTTTGTCATTGGCCTCCCCGAGTCGAAGGGCAACACTGTCATTGTCATGGTGGTAACCCGAAGCAGCGGTTTCGTCTGCCTTGGCTTTTGTTCAACGTTGACGGCGCAAGTGAAAAAAAGCTAAGGAGGCCTTGGCCCGGGCTGGTAGACGGACCAAAGCCACGGCTGATGTTTGTGGTCAAAGTGTATGGCTCTCTACCAAGGACTTGCCTCTCAGGGTAGCCTCACGCAAGTTGACTCCCAAGTTCATTGGCCCGTACTGGATCACAAAAGTCTTGAACCCAGTGGCGATTCAGCTCAAAGTCTAGAGATTCGGCTGATCTCTAAGGTTTTTGTTTTTTCCATTGTGTCCCGTGTTGTTTACATGTCTATTCGAGCACATGGTGTTTGTTTTGATCCTTCGCCATGTGCCTGTGTCTCTGTGACATCACTATCATCCCTCCCACTTCCTCTCTATTGTTCTATTAAGATAATTTCACTCACTTGTTCCCCTTGTTTTCGTTGTAATTATTTGCTCTAGTTATTCCCTATTGCCTGTTGTCCTGTGCCAGATTGTTGTTCCATGTCGGCAATCGCTTGCCTGCTTCCTGTCCAGGCTAGTCCTGCATATGTGATTTCTTATTTTTGGCAGCTACAGTAGTCAGTATTTTCCAGTTTATTTTTTCATTTATTCTCCCCTTTTCTCTTGGTGTTTTTATCTCTTTTGCATCCAGGCCTGGCTCTGTTTTTTTAGTTTGCACTGCTCAGCGGTTCCCGTCCTATGACCAGCTTGCTCTTACTCTTCTTCATGGCTGTGCAGTTCAACGGACCTCGGCCCAATTCCTCAAAGGAACTACAGCTACACCTCCAAGTCAAGGCCTTTTTTCCTCGAGTGGTTTTTGTTTTTTGGGACTTGGGCGATCATGTGTTTTGCTTATTTAGAACAGCTCAGTTTTTGTTTTTGTTTAGTTTTTGCCTGAATCAAGGTATTTTTTTGCACCAATAAAATCTTGAAGGAGACCTGCATTTGTGTCCGTTCGGTTTACCTGACAAGATTACCTTAGTTTTACAATTATTTTTATTTAAATGCTGCGTTTGCTCAGATAATCCCCCTCATACGTTCAACATTTAGTCAGTAGTGATTGTTAATATATTATTTACATAAATTTATGCCAGAGAGACTAGATAATAATAGTCTTGCTTTAAAAGTGAGTGACCCATTGAAGAGTGCCATCATGCCAATACATGTACAAGTCTGGCCTGGTCCCCACAGAGTTTGCTACTGAAAAGTTTTGTGCATGCTAATTTTTCATGCACATTTTCATAACCAATGTGGTTGTTGCAATTTATGAATACTTTTGCCTACTAGCTTTTATAAATAGTTGTTTTTCCCTTTTACATTTACTAAATAAAGTTGCAGCAGGCAGAATTGTAAGTGTAGACACAGCTAGACAGAGAACTGCACTGCTAAGATAGCATATCAGCTTAATCTCACTATTATTTGCTGTGATCAAAAATTCTACAGGAGAGAACAAAAGCTAAAATGATTGCTGTTCACTGTACCAAGTCATTTCTGGTATATGGCCTGAAGTCCTGTATAGTGATTTTACAATAGTATTGTTCATACACTATACATCTAAACATATACTATAACTGTAAAATTGGCACATCTGTCCATTGAAGTTATTTGTGAAAAAATTATTCGGGGAGATGTTAGATGAGTAATAGAACACATCAAGATGTTTTTTTTAATTTTTGTCTGTCTGTTTGTTTGTGCACACATCACAAAAAATTACTGAAAGAGTTTTAATGGGGTTTTTACACATGTATTTGGTCGAGCTTGAGGTAACATGTAGGCTTTGTTTCATCACAATTGGCCCACGGGAAGAGGAGATATGTTACTATGAAATTTAAATGAAAAATGCCTTGAATGAAAATCATTGAAAATGACCTTGAAAAAATCATTAGTTCATCTCAAAATTCAAGATGGTGATGTACATTTTTAATAAGCACTTATGAGTGTGCAGTTGAAATCTGCCTAGTAAATGTCATCTCACACTTACATTCCACACACTTCACGGTAACACGTAAAAGTCTTACTTCATTCCAAAATTCAACAGATGGCGCTATACATTTTTAAAAACACGCTTATGAATATGCAATTAAATTCCATGTGAATAAAGTTGCGGGTACGTCTAGTAGTGAATATGTTGATTAATTAAAAATCTGAGAAATAACCTTATGTTTTTCCAGCATAAACTGACAATGCTATTGTTCAAACTTCACAAAGAATATCTCTAGGTAGAGAAGGAAAATACATTACGTATTTGGTTAAAAATGGCCAAAATTTTGGTTTGCAAACTATAAGAAAGTTAATCACAATTAGAGATAAAGTGGCTTAACGTCCACATAGCTTCCTATGGTACAGTATACAAGTGTATGTGTGTGTTAATGCTCCAGCTGAAATATGTCTCAGATAATCGATATTTTCAGATCTCAAGCTCCCTCTATGTAAAGAAAAAAGCTGAAAAAATGTCCCTTTATGTAAAAAAAGCTGAAAAAATGTCCCTTTATGTAAAAAAAGCTGACAAAATTTACCTTTATGTAAAAAAAGCTGAAAAATGTCCCTTTATGTAAAAAAATCAGAGAAAATGTAATGGGAGTAAATAGAAGTCTTTTAATAAGAACTGGACAAACCCTCCATAATGTCACCCATAGATTTTCTCAGAAGCTGAAATTATGCTCTGGGAGTTCTGGTGGTCGCCATCTTAGCAGGAGCTGCCTCGCTCAAACCCGCGACCTACTGCAAGCTAGCTGTCTTAGCCTTTGCATTTGATTGAACACAGTTTTGCGTAACCGAAATTTTGTGCTGTGTCAACTCTACATTTCTTGAGGTAAGTTCAACTACAATGTTTCCGGTTAGCTATTAGCTAAAGTTATGCACAGCAGATTGCAAAAAATTCATGCCTGTACCCTTGTTATGAATGGGAAATCTATGTGATTGCGACCAAAACAAACTTTCTATATTACCTGCAAACAGGTTTAATTCTATTATTTCTATTTATAAAGTTAGACATTTTAACGAGAGGCAATGGGGATTGACTCACTTTGGAGCCAGCATGGATCATTAGAGGAACTGCAGGTTTTGGCACTTTCGTGTTTCCCTCAATTTTCAGAACTGTAGGTTGCCATTAGCAATATACTATTATTATTATTATTCATAATGTGTATCATAATGCCTCCATTGTTCTACACATGGTACTTTAAAGCATGACATGTCAGAAAATAAAACACTGACACCACAATATGTTTTTTAGGTCGGTTCCATTATGTGCACATCAATAGACACATACATTTATAATTAAGCATTAAATAATAAATGTAAAAAAATAAAATATAAATAAGATAATCTGAATAATCTGAATCTCATCTGAAAGGAAAACTAATGCATACGTAATGATTTGCACTAAAGTTATAGTTATGTGTAGGAAACTGAGTGAAATATATTACCACAAATATGGAGGATCACGTAAGCCATGCAGAGTGAGATGCTTAGCATGAGTCTACTGTAACCCTGTTATTGCATCATGCACAATGATTTGATGATAGAGATTGCTGTAGTAACCTTACTCTAATTACCTAATCTAATTTATCCACTTGAATGAAGTACAGGCACTGGTCACAGTCTTTAAGTATTTTAAGTAGTAGCAAGTATATAATACATGTTTTAGTTTGAATTCATTCGTCACAAAACAGTGAAAAAATAGACCTTCTACAAAAGACAATACAACTGCCAAGACAACCTAGTCAAATGCTCCATCCTGTCAGCCTTCAGGTACTGTAGGTAAAATCACTATCCTTACTTACTTATTGCACAAATGACTACAATGAATTTTCACGCTTAAAATTCATTTATAACTTAATATTACATGAAAAAAATCAAACTTAATTAAGATATGTGTAAGTGTAAGACAAAGCCGTTGTAGAGCATAAGGAAATATCCTGAATAATATGACTTCATGATCTGTACACTCATGCAATCCATTTAAGTCAGCTGTCATCTAATCTTGCCATATTAGTAACATTGCCATCAAAAAGTTTAAAATAATTAAAATACAGTGCTAGTAATAGGAGCAGGAATGATCTCTTATCTTATGACGACACATCTTTCCCTTCTTCATCACCTCCTGCTTTAAACCTCTAAAACTTCACTGACTGTCACTTCGGTATTTCTAAACGCAGAGCATTGTTAAGCAGGAGAAAAAGCATGACTCTGACGGGTTCATTTAAACATGGCATTGCCAATATAAGCTGATTAAACAACTAAGGTATATAGTTATAGTGTATAAACATGTAATCTGACATGCATACAGGCATTATATATTATAATATTTACCCATTACTGTAATAAACTTTAGACATACTGTATATTTTCAAGATTCCAATTTAGCATCATTTACAGTAATAGTAACTGAAATGCTATTTTTATATCAATAATGTTATTTTTATGAAATATAAAATCAGTTGCTGCTAATCCAATTATCCAACTGGCCAACCATGTTGCAGTAGAGCAATGCATAAAGTCATAGAGATGCAGGTCAAAATCATCACGTCAATGTTTAAATCAAACATCAGTACCATTAGAGATTCATCAGAGAAGGATGCCGAGATAGAAATACAATCATATAAGAAAAGGTAAACCTTCCTGACCTTGACAAGTGTTCTTGTGCCAGCTTACTTACAATAAATAAATAGCAATGAATATATTAAAAAGAAACAAGAGTTTTATACATCAAACAACATATGGTTGCCATTAAATAATGGAAAGAATCTTAACAGTTTCCATAAAGTGGAGATGAAAGTGTAAAAATATAATACTAAAAATGAGGTTTCAGAGATCCCATCCTGGCAAAATTCTGAGGTGCTATAGAATCAAATTGCCACTGGAATAATCATTAAAAAAAAAAGTCCTTTGGCTTTCAGTGTTGCTGAAGGAAGAGCTGACAAGAAGTGAATAGAACTCATATAAGCACTCTTTACTCTTCCTTTGGTGAGCGTTAAAAGCATCTCCGAATGCATAACCCATCAGACTTGTCAGCGTGTGTCGGGTTCCACACCTAGCTGATAAGAACTAGAATTTGACACCGCATTGGACATAATCTCACTAAAATTAATCAAAAAACAAAAAACATCGGGTCTTTTTCCAGTCCACTAAGCGTCAGCCCTCTTGACCTGCATTTGCATGCTCTATGTAATGGCTAATTGGATAATTGCATGAATGTGAATGTTTACACCTGCACCTAACGGCTAGTCAGAATATATTAAGGATGGAAATACCAAGAATTTTCTGATACAATATTCTCATGATATCTAGGTCCCAATTTGACTTGTAATGTGATTCTGTAAGTATCACGATTTTATAAATATGCTAATTAATCATATATATATATATATATATATATATATATAAATTATTACATAAATATATTTTCATATTTTGTTACAATTGTAAAACTATAAATTGAATGGATTATAGAGGAACTGCAACTTTTACCATTTCAAAAACAAGCATTTATAAATGATTTCTTCTTTTTTTTTTTTTTTGCCACACAAAAGAATCGTGATACATAACTGAATCCATTTTTTGCCCATCTCTAGTACTTATGTTTAACATCAGTTATTCTCAAGCTACTAAATAAAGCTTCAGATCTGAGATCTTGAAATCAAGTTGGAATCAGTACCATGCTTCGACTCCTTCCGTTAAACAAATTAAATTTACGTGATTAGATCCAAGTGGTCAGCCTGCAAGTGTGTTTGTCTTCAAAATAAAATGAAAATGTCAGCCACGAGGTATGCAAAGTTACGGCAGTGATTAGTTTTTACTCAAAGCATTGTATTTTCTTAAGCATTTTGGCAAGCAAAGATGGCCTTAATAGAAGTACTGCACAAAAGGAAAAGTCATTCTTTAATGTGCAACCAAATACAAATGTCATATGCATGAATGCACGCTGAAGACAAGAACAGAACAGTGCAGCAGAATAGTTGCAGTTGCAAAAATGACAGCAATCCAAATTCTTTTGTACACAGAGTCATATTAATACAAAATGAAGTAAGGGACGAGATGCGCTGAAGCACTTTTTCGTTTTGTGAACATTGTCACAGCAGACTACAGTCTACAAGGCTATTCAAGCACCCGTGCGATAAAAAGAAAACCTCTAGACATGCAATTAGAGGAAAAGACAGTATCAAACTGACAGCAAGGCCAACATTCAAGCCGGTAACATTTCCCGTATCACTCACTTTCTTTTCCAATCTCATTCCTTCCCCTCACCTCATTAGACCCCTATGTCCGCCATTTTTTCAAATCACACTGGTTCAGGGCAGATCTGTCTGACACAATGCAGTGCGCCCTTACTCCTGACAAGTCACTATGATACAGTTAGAAAGGATGAAAGATAGGTTACACTCCTCTATATGGAAAAAGCAGTGGTAGAGTGTGGCAGGACTACACTGTTAATCACACACAGGGAGACAGACAGGGCAGCTTAAAGAGAGGCGTCCGGTTGCATCCTCTGTCCTATCCAGAGGCGGTGATGTAGAGCTGGTTCTGCAGGATGTAGTCAATCACTGGCTGAGTCAGGTAGTCCACCACGTGGCCGTCTCCATGCTGGAGAGCCAGTCTAGAGAAAAAAAGAAGAAAAAAAAAGTGGACATGGTTTCATTCATACACAATTGAGACAATGCATATTATATAATATAATCAATAGTGTAACAATAAATGCATTGTGTCATTGTAGATTTCGGAATAGAAATCATGAATGCAGCTATCCATCTGTACCATTACCATTTCTAGTCCCTGAATAGCAAGCATGGTAAAGATAAATGATTTGTAACATGTATAAGCATAGGCTTTTTTAAATTAAAGAATAAATAACAGACCTCATTTACCTTCATTACAACACTTTACTTTACTCTGTCTAATCATCTGACATGACACTGATAGGCTGAATCTACAGTCTGGGCAAGAAAGAACTCAGCCCTACTACAACACCTTACACTACATGATTGAAAGGACAGGACGAGGACACATGACCATTACAGATCTTACGCAAAGTTGGCTAAAATGTCTTCGTCTTTGGAGCATTAAGACTTCCCTTCACTGGCACTCTGGGGCCCAAACCTATTTCAGCATGACAATGCCCTTGTGCATAAAGCCAGAGTCATAAATACATGGTTTGCTAATGCCTATGTTCTCAAAGATGGGTGAAAACTGCTAAGGTCTCCCTTGATATGAGCTGCTGCAGGTTTTTTTTGGACATGCCTGGTCAGGATATTGTCGAAGCAAAAAGCAGGAAGAACTTAGAGTAATAAAGACGTAGTAAGGATGGCATTGATCAGGTAATGGTGTAACTAACACCTCTTACTGCAAGCGTGATGCAGACAGCAGACAGGAAAGATTGGATAGTGTTCTGACTGAGTTGTCCATGGGATGTTACTGTTTTTTGCTTCAACAATGGAGATCTCAGAACGACCCTTTAAGACTTGGGCTACAGCCATGGTAGGTCCAAGACACATTGTAGAAGACCGGATGAAGTTCATAATATGTTCTTTTAGTGCTTACCGTGTTTATGGTGCAGGTCATCAGAGCATCTATGTCATGTCCAGAGAATGAAATATAAATACTGGACCTAATTCCTCAGACCATCACGTCGTCATGAAAAGCACTATGTGTGTGTGTGGAATTTATACCAACCCTGCTGGATGCAATGCCAATGTAGTAAGTGTGTAAGGAATAAGCGCCCTTTCAGAGAGGAACGCAATCTCATCGGACATAGTAACAGCTTACTCGGTTCTTAGTGGACCTGGTGAACATGTGATTATGTACTTTCTCACTCACTCACTCATCTTCTATACCGCTTTATCCT
>JAOVVB010000043.1:23298585-23311585 GCA_028570985.1 Heterobranchus longifilis
CGAGTGTGTTACTCCGCCCCTAACGGTGTGTGAGCGAGCAGTTCGAAAAGATGCGGTCGGCTCGCGTCACGTGGTTCAGAGGAAACACGGGATAGCTTTCGCCCTCCCGACTGAGTGGTTGTAGTAGCCTTAATGTAGGAGCCCCCTAGTGACGGGGAGGAATTGGCCACGACTAATATTGGGGAGAAAATCGGGGAAAAAGAATTGGACAGGACTAAATTTTTTTTTTTTTTTAAATAATTAAAAAAATAAAAAAAAGACATCAGGATAACCATGTCAAACAACCTGACGAAGTTATAACAAACTACGGCTTAAAGACAAGAACAAGAACACTTAAAAAGACAACGCCACTAAATACTAACAGAGGGTGTGTAAACTTCCGACCCAATAAAAATCTGATAAAAGTAAATAAAAACATTAAATAAAACTGCCTCAACTATTAACTACTTACTTATATGACCTGCTATGGTAATGAAGTAAAGTACTTTACCAAAGGCTTGAGCCACACCTCATTTCATCATATTAAATTATGCAGCTTATAAAGTGGGGAAATGGGAACATAGGCCGCAAATTGCCTAAAGATGCAATTTAAAAATCGGTTGTTTATGTAACAACCTCAGCAGCAAATTCATTTCCCCTCTCGTCTGTTCCAACCAGCCTGATCATCTGCACCTGTTTTCTCACTGGGTCATGCCTCAAGTTTTTATGTTTTTATGCTTGAATGATTCATAGGTCCTCGTGCGGCTTACTAAAATAAAATTTAAAAAAATTCCTCTGACACTGCAGGTACGAGCACTGAAAATGAGAGGAAAAAAAAACAATAGAGAGCCTAAAAGTCCTTTTAGGTGTTATCCTGGAAAACTATTCAAGACTACATTAAAAATACAAGAAAGTCTGTCTCTTGGGAGGGAAATATGAAAATGGGGGCTCAAAACCTTTGCACAGTACTGTAGATACCGTTATTGACTTGACTCATGAAAAGTATTAGAACTTATATGCATGCAAATTATTTTTCCTCAACTGTAATTTAATGGTTTATCAAGAAACAATAATATATTAAGATTATTATTTATTAAGATACTGACTCATCAAGAAAGACAATAATTTCTGTGGAAATGAACCATTACAGCTGTACAGATTTATATGCAGCTCATCGTGATTATTTAAGCCGATCATGTTTATTCATTAGATTTCACATCAATAGAAAACATCAATTTCAACTTCTTTCTCATAATTAAATGTTGACTATAAATGAGACCGAACAAGCTCATCGTTTGCTGCTAAATTCTACTTTAAAACAAAACCATGGACAAAATTAACATTTTAACAGCTCATTACTTCATTACTTATCCAACTTTGCTGCAAACTTATGCGGTTAACCTTGCATGTTAATGACAGAATTATTGTATGCAAAACAAATGATAAGCAGAGGAAGAATGAGATAAATGAGGCTCACATTTCCATACATAACAGCATCTGTATTTCCTCCACCGTGACCCTGGCTACCGCATGCACTCGTTTACTCCCATGTAAATTTTGGCAGCGCTAACCAGCGGCCAAGCACACTGCAGGAAGCACTCGGCTTGCACCTGGCTGTTACCGCCATTTTAAACTCAAGCGTCAAAGACGTCTAAGCTTTGAGAACGGTGGGGTTGTATTAAATTTTTTTTTTTTATGTAGTCATATCAGGAGTTTTGTCTTTAACAATATGGATAAATGTTTTATTCCGTTTGAACTGGCGTGCGGGCTAACTTATAGGTTCCGGAGATTCGGAGCCGGGCCATACAGAAAGAATTAAAAATATATATTTCTATTTTAGTGATTATCAGAGTCTGGAGTGTGTTTTATTTTAAAAAATTATCAGAACCGGGATATTTATAAAAACAGTGATTCCTACAAATTCACTATACAAAGTCTAGATATCGTATCAGATGATCCCTGGTGATTCCCGTCCGTATGTACTTTGCAACTTTGCATGTTTATTTCTTTATTTAATTATAATTTCTGGTTCGTTGACCGCTGTGGTTTCTGTTTTCCTATAGTGGAATATCCAAACTTGTGACACCACTCACTCATCATCTATACCACTTTATCCTGTATTCAGGGTCATGGGGGCATGGAGCCTATCCCAAGAGACTTTGGGCACAAGGCGGGATACATCCTGGACAGAGTGCCAGTCCATCGCAGGGCACACACACATACACACTCTCACACACTCATTCACACACTACAGGCAATTTGGGAACGCCAATTTGCCTAATCTGCTTGTCTTTGGGACTGTGGGAGAAAACCGGAGTACCTGGAGGAAACCCACCAAACACAGGGAGAACATGCAAACTCCATGCACACAAAGCCGGGAATCGAGCCTGGCCCGGGAATCTAACCCGGACCCTGGAGGTGCAAGATGACAGTGCTAACCACTACACCACCGTGCCGTGATTATGTACTGTACCTGATAAGAAATTAGTGACAACATGATAGACACATGAAGAACCTGAAAGGAACATGGATAAGAAATAGTTTCGACATTTTGACCCCTTTCCTGCTGAGTTTTTCAATATTTGCAGTAGGAACTTTACGGTCTTCGTTGGAGTGTGACTAGGACACAGTGGAAGAACTCAATTCGTCTAGACAGAGCGCTCTTACCTCAACCTCTCTGAACACTTCTGGAATGAAATGAAACGGTGAATACGTGCCAGGCCTCCTTGCCCAACATCAGTGCCTGACCTCATTGATGCTCTTGTAGAAGGAAAGACTAATCCCTCACAGTCTATAAACTAATCTAAAGCCTTCCTAGTTATTAAAAAAGTAAAGGGGACTACTGTACATCTGGAATATGATGTTGAGCTATAACAGAAGTGTGTGGTTAGTCAGGTGTCCAAAGGTCATATGATTATTGTGTACTTATTATTTTATGAATATGAAGGACAAAAAGTCTAAATGTCTAAAACCATGTGGATTGAATTGAAGAGCACAGCGGAAAAAGTATATCTTATAAAGAAACATTTTTAATATAAAAAAGGAAGACTTTCTGTTACGTTCTTGAAAGGAAGGCTTTCACTAATTGTATTTTGCAACCAGTGCTTTTCAAGGGTTCCAGTAATTCCATTAATCCCTTGTTTAACTGCTTAAGATGCTTAAATCAGCCACAAACGTATAACTTGTTTTGTAATCCTTGGCAAAATGCTGTAGTTTAAAAGGAATTATACTCTTGCAGGCATGCTATTATGGGACAATAGAAAATGACAGGATGTAGACGTAGAGTAGCCTGATGTGAAGAAAGAGAGGGAACATATTCCTCACCTGCTCTTAGTTGAACTGACAACTGACATCGGATGGTTCATATCGTCCTTCACCACAGTGATGTTGCCCTGTCACAGAAAAGATGCAGTACAATTTTCCACCGGTTCATCAGTTTGGTTAGCATTCACAAAAGAAAATTACATACTTTAACAAAATATAATACTAAAATAGTCTTCTAACAAATCCAGATGTGTGAAAATCCTCTGATGGTGCAGGTAGCCTCTGTAGTACATTACCTTGTGCTTACGAAGCACCGAGGAATGATTCATTATCCTTTCTGTGTCAACTCCATCCCGAGGCACCACCACTATCCCAAAGTCACCTACAATCACCTCCATCTGCAAAATCACGGAGTAATGGAATCTTATCTACTTCAGTTTAGACTTGTAGCTAGTAATACAGAGGATTGCAGAAATATTCATTCACTTACAACTTGTAAGATATAAGCGTTTGTATGATATATCATGAATACACACAAATATCCTCATAATGACTACAGGGCAAAATTATGAAAAAGAACGAGGGGTGGGCATGTCAAAACCGAGATGTGTGATTGTGCAGAATAACAGAACACAATTATGAGATTAGGAACTACCTTAATAACTCTACATTAATGTACTTATCGCTGCTTTTAATACTTTTAGTTTTAGTACTTGGATACCATCAAGGTAGAAAGTTTTCTCAGTACACTGCAGTCATGTTCAACCTGCCTGCTTCATGTCTGAAACGCTGGCCCCCCAGGAACTCCTTTAATGTCCCAAACGTAAAAAAGGCTTGAAGCAAGGTCAGGACTGTACGGGGGGTTGTGACAATGACTCCAACCCAAGTTTCACCCAAGATTGTCATTCACAGATGTACAGCCTTCTTTAAATTTGCCACTATTCAAATGTTATTAGAGTCTTATCAATGTACTGTGCTTGAAGTCTTCTGTAAATGTCAATCAGTTTTCATTCATCTTCATTCACGATAAAGTTCATCACGAGCCCCGGTTTGACTTGAACGGCTATTGTAGCATTCAAGGTTTGGGTAAAAAAAACAAATTCAAGCATATGTAAATCCAGGAAGCCATCCAGCGAAATCAATGACCAGTTCAGGAGCTCACTACTGAGATAAGCTAGAATCCAGTGGCTAAGAGTAACTGAAAACAGTGGCAAGAAGAAAGCCATGAAGAAACACACGCACCACAGGAAATCCTATTTGGAGCCGAAGGGCTCGTTACAGTCGACCCCTGCAAAGTCGCGGTTCAGAATCCAACGTCTTAAGACATTCGCTGAACTAGCAATAAAGAGAGAACACAAAGGAAGACGCGGCTTGGGATGGTGAATTATTACCGTATTTACCCTACAGTACCTATACCAAAGAAAACGACAGTGCATGAAGAGAATGCGCTTGCATGAATTGCAGTACATATAGGGCTGTATTTGACATTCTAGCACTGCGGGAAGCACAGCAGTACAGTACTGTACAGTATACGAGTTTAACGAGGTTAAGCTGATTAAGCTGAGTTTAAAATGAAAGTGTTTCACGAGTATATTTGGGGGAATATTTAAGATTTAAACTATAAAAATGAGCATTTATACACATTGTTTTGACCACATCCAAAATTTGCGTTTTTTTCACGATTTGCGGGTGCTCTAGGAATGCGACTCCTGCAAAATTTGGTGGGTCGACTGTTCACAGGTTCTTTGGTCAGATGAAACCAAAACCTTCTGATCTGCTCTGCTGATAGATCCCCATTACTGGTCATTCCTACAGTGAAGCATGATGGTGGTAGGATTATTTGAAGTCTGCTCTAGGCTGTGGGAAAGACTGATGGAGCCAAAGGAGGTTACACTGGAGTGAATTAAAAAAAAAAAAGTGAATTCCAGGAACAACTCAAACAACTCAATTCAAATTAGAATCTATGGCAAGGCCTGGTGGTTGTTTTTGAGCTCTTGAGAAATTTTTGTTAAAGACAAAATGAATTCGAAATGTCAGGATCGAGATGAGTAATCCGATTACAGAGGACTTGACCCTTATTAATTCCATTTCAGTTCTGGAAGTGAATAGTTACAATGTAGGTCAACATGTCCACAACTAAAGCATGAATCAGTGTGCAGCCTCAACAACATCACACTGTAGTACACTAGATCCATTGAATTGTTCAAACTTGTTTGTGTTGTTACATGTTCGGATCTTTTGTACGTGTGGGCGTTGACGATACTCACGTCACTCTCGTTCCACAGCCCAGGAATGGAGAAGGACTCCAGTAGATCACTGCCACACAGGAGCAGGATACGCAACTCTACAGAACACGGCACGATCCAGTCACACAGTGTAACACAATGCATTCACGCTTAATGATTGAGCAGTGCACTGTAAATATTAATCATCACGCTGGTGAAGCCAAAGACTGAGACTAAAGATGATCAAATTTGTTCCTTTATGAGGAGAACACTAGGAGGCAAAATGAATGTGTATCTGTTCATCATCACCGTGTCTGTCAGTGACTCACTACGGCAGCGTGTGCTGAGCTATAGACATGAAAACTGAAGATAAAATTTACCCACCGATTTCTTCATAGCGCACTGCGGTGCCGAGGTTTGCGTTTTCATCTGTTCAAATGAAACAGAAAGCAATTGACTGATCCATTACTTGCTCATGTAATATGTATGCATCGCAACGAAGCCTAATTATAGGCTGGACACATCAGTTAGAAAAGGAAAAACTTTTATCATATCTTAATATTTTATCATATCACATGGTAATATTGTAGTACACACCAACAAAGGTGAAACGTTCCACGTGTGGACGAACACAGCAGATTTTTCCCAGACTCTCACTCATCTTTCCCCACAGTTTAACTGATACAGAGAGAGAGAGAGAGAGAGAGAGAGAGAGAGCAAGATAATTTCATGTTATCATTAAAAAATTAAGCTTTCTCAGTGCTCTTCATTTATCATTAGTAAAAAAAAATCAGCAGTCATTTCCTTCTTTTAATAAACACATGCTTTGTTTCAGAATTGAAAGTAATTCCTGGTTCCACTGTGTTTCACTTTCATCGCTGCGTTGCAATCACGCCACACAAAAACGCAATCACTGTCCAATCACAGCACTAAGCCATACCTAGAGGCGTGATAGTGATCAGAGTCAGTTAGAAGGAAATGTTTTCTCATTCCTACCCATTAAGCTTTTCTAAAGGTTGGTGTTCATTATAATGTTTTTTGGCACTGATGTCTCACTTTGTCCGTTTGCCTAAACATCACATTCAAACTCATACACCTGCTTCATACATAACATCCAAGCGTTTTCATAAAAACCATGACCAGTCATATCAAATCAGGTATTTTAGTTTTGAGCCTTAGAAGGGGTCTAATAGGTGCAGAAGGTGGAATCTCTGAAAATCAGCAAAACCAGTTGATGAAGACCTTACCTTCCTGATGCTTTAACAGAACTGAAAAGGTTAAACATTAAAAACCCTAAACATTGTTTTAAAGCACTCTAATTAAGACTCTCCAAGCTGGTTACTCCAGTTGTTATAAATCTGTTATCATGCACTTTTTGCTATACTGGGCTTCATTCGCGTTCATTCACCCTGTCACTATGGTGGTCTTCATAAAATGAGTCCAAAATGTAATATGTTCACTTTGTCACTGGACTATCACGGCTAGACAAAAATCAGCTCCAGTCTCATTACTGCTTACAAACCCAATGTGATGCTATTGTTCTTCACAAATAGTCCAAATATAATCAGCATTCTGAAAAGACAGGAATGGCCTATTTATACTAGCTTCTTCTGTTTAATGCTATTCTTCTAACACTATACGGTACACACAGTATAATTACATATACTGCACTTTACAGAACTTCACTGTGCAGAACTTTTGTCCATGTGGTGTATAATGACTGTAAAACTCAAATGCATATAGAAAGACATTTACCAGCTGTGGGTTTGTTCACTGTGTTGCGGTTCTGATAGATAGGAGAAGTGGTGTTCTGGGGCTGGCCGATCACAGGAGTTGTAGAGGGTGTGTTCACATTAGACAGAATACATCCTGTTACTCTCTGCAGGGAGAGGGTTGAAAAGTCTTCAGTATTAAAGTGGAACGTCACAGTTTGACGCGAATTCAACAATTCGGTCAACACTTCATCTCACCTTCATGAGATCTCTGTGGTGTTCCAGTACGCTACAGGTTGTCTGCCAGGTGTCCTGATAACATTCCCAAGGGTCGACCCTGCCGAGGAAAAACAGCATATTGATCACTCACTCACTCTATACCGCTTTATCCTGTATTCGGGGTCGCAGGGGGGCCTGGAGCCTATCCCAGGAAACTTTGGGCAGGAGGATGGGTACAACCTGGACAGGGTGCCGATCCATCACAAGGCACACACATACACTACAGGCAATTTGGGAACACCAATTAGCCTAATCTTTGGACTGTGGGAGGAGACAGGTGTACCCGGAGGAAACCCAGCAAGCACGGGGAGAACATGCAAACTCCATGCACACGGAGACGGGAATCGAGCCTGGCCGGGAATCGAACCCGGACCCTGGAGGTGCAAGGTGACAGTGCTAACCACTACACATATAAATCTCCTCATATAAATGATCTTCTAAATATTAAAATACAAAGAACACATTGTTCTGCCTCTTTGACACATACTGTACCTGATCCAGTCAGATGACTGCACTGCCAGCTGACACATGGTGAGCCGGTGCCTGCTAGAAATAAGACCCTAAGAAACCACAGGGATGAAGCAGTTCATGTTATTCCCACACGTATTATACAAGCAGAACAGCAGCAGCATCGAGCTCAGACTCTGGTCTATATTTAGACTCGAGTTAAGTGCACATAGTGAGGAGTTCATACCGAAATTACTCGCATTGATATTCAGATCTCAGACATAACTACAGACAAAAGTGCGATCTTAAGTGGATCCTAACCTTGAACCTAAGCACATGTTTCTTATACAAAATTGTTTTGTGCACTAGTAAGTCCAGCACCACTGATAAACAATTTGATATAAGTACACTACAGTATGTCATGATGCGTCATCTTCAAATGCATGGGCACAAGTTTAACATTCAACAGGCAAATAGTATCCATAAAGCAAAGTACAGCAGGAGGGGAACATAGTGAGGCTGAGTTGCAGGTGCATTAATGCTGAGGTTGCTCCAAAAAAAAACAAGGAAAAAAAGAAAGAAACAGCTTTGGACGTGTGTGCTGTTTTATTTTATATAATTAAAAAAGTTTTGCCCTCCAATGCAGCTATTATTAAACCGAATGAATAATGTATGCGCTTGTATGTACAGTTGTGATTATCTGCATGCTATTTGCTAAGACGTTCTACTTTACTCAATTATTTACTATACTTATTATTTATTTATGGTATTGATATAGGTTTTGTTTTAGCTTTTAAAAAAAAATATTTTTCAAATGAAATCAGATTGTTTGTTTTTATGCTCAAATTATAGCAAGTGACTATATATACATGCTAAACATACAATGAGTAAATAAATAGGAATTTTCTCTGAACGTCCGTTCAAGTTTATTACATTTGATTTTTCACTTTATTAATACATAGAATATGTATTATACATGTAGAATGTAAATTCTATGGGAGTACATACACTTTTTCTTAAAACATGTAATGTTCATGTTTAGCTGCTTAGAAGCTTTTCTTGTGTGTTTAGACTTCATAAAACATAATTATGTACTGGGTTTTAATATACTGTACATCAGTGTTTCATCTAGTCCTAATAAGAAACCAAGTTCTCTTGGGGCTCATGTGAAATTAATGAAATGCTTGACCTAGTTTTGAAACCAGACCCAGGGTTCTCCCGGGTTCTTCACTTACCGGTTTGCCATAGGAGTCGTGTACAGGAGAAATAATCCCGCCGATCACTATGAAGCGCCCCGTCTTTTGCAGGAACTCTCTGGCTTTTTCTGCAAATCACAAAATTGGATAGTTCGAGTTACGTCAACGTCAACATGCTTGTAATAAAACACTTGGGGCTGTGCAGTTATAAGTTATTAATCCATATAAAGGTGCTGTGACGCTGACAATATTTGAAATAAAGTTGATTTTGTTCCAGTAACAGCACGGTAAAATGTTATCTTATAGTACAGTGAGCCCCATCTTATCCAGTATAACCACCTCTATCTTATCCACACTGCATTGACTGCAAGGTAATTTTTCATTCTTTTGAAAATACTCCTATTATTTATTAACTATATTGTGCCACAGTACCCATGTGAACTGCTGGTATTTTATAATCCACCACATCTACTTTGATCAAAAGGTACAGGCTATTTGTTAGTACCTCTAAGGGACAAAGTTGTTCAGGACTCGGACACAGTCTCAGAGTTTAAGTCTAAGCTTAACATAATTGTTTAGTCAAGCCTTTTGTGTATAATTAAGTAACGGAGCAGATTTGTGGGATTTGTGGGCATAGAGTTTTACAGTAATTTAGTTTTTTTACAGGAGGAGTGGCTGGCTGCTGTACTTCCTTCATGTCTGTGTTTGTGTTTCCTTCTGGTTAATTTTAGTTATGCTAATAGCTAGTCCTGCCAGAGTTCCTGCTGGCACCCTGCACAAAAATTACATTGCCTCTCATTGATCTCTCTCCCTCTCTCTCACACCACACACACACACACACACACATACATACACACACACACACTGTTTCGCTCACATCCCCCACCCCCCTTCACTGTCACCTCTCTCTGTCCAGCTCCACATGAGCACATGACACTCCTGAGACTGCCGTGTACTTGATCCCCTCTGCCCTCCAGACCTGCCTGAGCCATCCTGATGCCCCACTCCTGGTTCTCATTACATGAAGGCCACTAACTGCTGCTGAGGATGGCCCCATACGGTCTGCTTACAGATGTGACTGGTGAGGACAGTTCCACTTAATAATTACAAAGATGGCTCTGCATTTTTTTGCAAACCATTTTGCTATAATGGTTTATGACTGCAGTTGCTCCAGTAGTTTTAGGACTGAAACTGCCTCTGAAACTTTCATACCCAAGTCTCCATCAGTGAGCAATTGTTAATCTCAACAAATGAAGACTTCATGTTAACTGCAATGAATTTCCTGTTATATAATAGCACTTTTGACCTTTCGACATACAGTTACAGAATGGGTTTATTTATGGTCGCGCTATCCAGTTTCATCCAAATGTCTGGTTTTTGTGGAATGTCCACGAGACACTGGACACCAAATAAACATCTCTTTATGGAAAAATCATTTCATCAATTATACATTTTGCAAATACTTAATACATTATTATTAGATTTAATTTACGTAGATTGCAAGGATGACCCTGAGAAAGAGCTGTGTAAGAACAAGTACATTAATATCAAAATATATGAACCATAGCTAGAACTATTGTCTAAACTACTTCACAACATTTAACATACTATTCAACAGCAATGGGGTCTCATTTTAGCAGCTCCAGGTAGATAACTGACTTCAAATGTAAGACTTTGCTACCTAAAGGAATGAGGACTGTCGTGGCAAATTGTGCGAACTGCACCAATTTTCCAAACAGAAACCCAACAACTACTTAAGTATTGAAAGAGCAAAAACGTTTATTGCAACCAAAAGTAAATGGACAGCACTGGACTGGCCAACCAAAAGACAACAGGCACCCTACGAAAATTCCACAAGCTCCCTCACTTTCCCAATTTTGCATAATTTATATACTCTTTTTTTTCAATTACCTCATTGTTTGCGCCTCCTTAAGTCAAATACTTACTTAATATTCATTAGATGTAAGCTACTTTTGTTCAGGTCAGATTGATGTGTCACCTCCCAGCTACATAGTAAAAAAAGTTTGGTTTGTTCCTTTTTTCTTAACCAGACTATTGACCACTGTTGGTGAAGACTTGGGTTTTTTCGTCGGAGCCGCGATTTTAAAAAAAATCTTCCGCTTCAAGATGCGTAAATACTCTGTCCTTATTATTCCCATCATATCTGATTTGTCTTTAACTGTCCATAGTAGACATTATTCATCTCTTAGTACTTTAATATTTGTTTTGATTATTAGTTTTGATTATACATTAAACATAATTGTACAACTATGTGATTTTTCCAATGATCTTGACCTTATATATACAACTAGTGACTAATGTGCTTAATTACAGCATTGGATACTAAAATTAGAGATTAATTAAATCATCGCATGATCCTGTTTAAATTAGTATTTATTCTTCATATAACTATTGCTATTGCTATTGTTAGTTTAGAGTAATCACATTGATCTGATTACTGGCTTGATTATTTATATTATTAGTTTTTGAACCTATACTATTCAGATCAGAATTATTTACATGATTCCATTTAGTTATGCATATATAGTAGTGTATAGTAGTTATAATTGGTAAAGTAAAGGATCATTTCAGTTGTAGTATGTGTATGCTCAGATGTATTATGTTAAGTTTTTGGAGTGCAATTTTCAGATTTTTCTTTGGGCCCATGTTTATTAAAATTCTCTCTTTGTTTTTAATTTTAGCTCGCAGGCAGTGCCCTTCTTGTTCATCTCACCTGAGGATCCTTTTGAGAGCAGGTGCTTACACCCTGCCTTATTTAACTCGCCACAATCATCGCCTTATCAGAGCATTTATTCCTCTGAGGAGGGTATTGTGGAGAATTAGTGATTGATTTGATTTTTCCTTTCTTTTTTTCTTTCTTTCTAAATATGATATATGTTGTTTTTGTCTGCTCTTGAAAGAGGAAGTCTATCTCTTTGCACTCTATGTCTCAGTCACCGCAGAACCGAAAATTTATTTTTATATTTTGGATCACTGCCTCCATTGTCTGTATTTTCCACTTCATTAAAAGTTCCTTAATTTTTTTGCACTCTGTGTGTAGGGGTCGTTCTTGGGTCACACTTTGCATACTTTTCCTTCTACCTGGATATTTCTCACTTCCCCAATTTGTCGTGCAGGCACCTTCTCCTTTATTGTAACAAGCGGATCAAGGCCTCTTGAACAGATACTTTAATGACTACAATTGTAGGCCAATAAAATTTTTCCACACTTTCTAATCACATAGTAACTCTGGATGGCCTTTATGTTTCATCATGTATACACTGTAAACCCTAATGCTCAAAGTGATTAAACATATTGAGTACTGTTAACTTAAATAATTACAATTAGTTGAGTATTTAGAACTTTTTGATATTTATGAGTTTGTAGAAATTACACTTTTCAAGTTAGCTGAACAAATTGGATATTTTTAGTATCTGTAGGTACTTAAGTAACAGTAACTGTCACCTTAAAGTTCCACCAACATAAAATCTTTCAGACTAGCGATTTTGTGTCTGATGTCATTAGGGCAATAGGGCACTGGTGGCTCAGTGGTAAGTGTTTCGCCTGACATGCGAAAGGCCCGGGTTCGATTCCCAAAGACTGGATGAAGTGCCTGTCCCAAGCCCAGATAAAATGGGAGGGTCGTGTCAGGAAGGGCGGCGTATCTGGCATAGGAATTTGGCGTAAAACCTGGGCCAAGCTTGTGTGTGCGGACCGGATTGTCTGCTGTAGCGACCCATTGCCAGGAGGAGCCGAAAGACTCAGTTTTTATTCACTTCATGATCCAGTTTAAGTCCAGGCTAAAAACCTATTTATTTAATCAAGCATTTTTATAAATAGATTAGCCTTAGGTAAAGGAGCAGATCTGGGGGACTCATGGACGTAGAGTATTATGGTG
>JAOVVB010000043.1:23311685-23330172 GCA_028570985.1 Heterobranchus longifilis
CGGTAGAAGGATGCTGAGGTTTGAACTGCCAGGCAGGAGGTCTAGAGGAAGACCAAAGAGGAGATTTATGGATGCAGCGAGAGAGGACATGAAGTTAGTTGGTGTGAGAGAAGAGGAGGCAGAGGTTAGGGTTAGATGGAGGCAGATGATTCAAAGAAGAAGAAGAGTGTCTAACATTCTAAATTAAAACTAATTAATAAAGAAAATCACGCTGAAAGTGCTATGCAAACCCGTACAGTTCCCAAAAGCATCATCATGTTCAGATCATGCGCTGAAAACAATTATTCATGCATCAACACATTTCCACACAAGTGCAATATGTGCGTTAAATAAAAGAACTTGTGTTAAACCCATTAAACTGACTTACGTACATTTACAAACTTTGTAATTTATTATTGTAGTGATACAGAAGTCATTCCATGATTTGAGACACATTCCAGGTCAATTAATGTTAAGTGTATTCATTCTAAATTTTTTGTTATGATACCACACAAACATTATGTGCATCCTTTGCTTCACTTAGCTTGAAAATTGTCATAATGTTACCATATTTACAATTTTTGCCATGACAATTCTTGCAGTGGAAAGTTCCTTGAAAAAAACAAACAAACATTAGATTTTTTTTTCAAAAATCAAAGCACTAAATAAAATATTTTTTACACTGATTTTTAGATTTGAATAATTTAAATCATATCACGTCATTAATGTTCACCATTATTAAAGTTTTGCCAACTAAGTTACTAACAAAGCTCACAGACCTGGAACCTTAAAAATGATTTGTTCCAAACCTACAGTAAGTGAGCAGCATCAAATGATTCCTTTCTTTTCTGTGGCATAAATTTTAAATCTACTGTGAAAATTGCACATTCATTTGTTTTTAAATATTTAATGTATCATAGCTCATTGTCATTGAGCATATCAACTGACCCTCAACTGTAGCTGTTATGGTTTCTATCTGTTCATCTAGAAAACTCTGTAGTCTAACTATAGGGACTGTGGAGGCCAATGGTGACCATGTATTTATTCCCATTTTTACGACCGGGGTAAGACCTCCGGTCCACATTCACACATATTCACACGCTATGGGCAATTTGGGAACGCCAGTTAGCCTAATTTGGATGTCTTTGGACTGTGGGAGGAAACCAGAGTACCCAGAGACAGATTCTTGTAGTAACATATACAAAAAAATCAATATGGAAAAGCTACACAAGGCCAAATCCTTTTTTTTTAAAATCATTGATTTCACTAGTGATACCCAAAATTACAAAATTTTCATAATTTACATAATCTTTTCTGTAGGCTGGATAATATATAAGTATATTTTTTTTCAAACAAAATAGGTAGGTTTGGGGGGAAATTACCTTAAACAGGCCCAGGTAGGGTTGAACAGATTTTCTACCTTAATAAATGAAATCGTAATTTAAAAACTGAATTTTGAATTTAATTAGGTAAAAAATTGTTAATTATCTAAATTTAAGTGTGGCAAAAATAATAATAATAAATAAAATTCAGGCAAATACTTTTTCACAGCACTGTATTAATGGGTGGTAATATTATCATGTTTGTGCATTGGATAATCTAAGACATTTCATGGAATATTGACACATTTACAGTTGGCTGTTATGCATGACAGAATATGCATGACCATATGCATAGTGACGATGTCAGAGAAGGAGATCTCTCCCCTGACAGAAGGGCTCACTTTGAGCACACAGGCATTGTGGTGCTGGCACAGGTTTTAAGCTTGGAACCTACCAAGTTATTCCAAGTTAACGTCCAATAAACAATAGTCCAGTTACTGCTAATTATTATAATATAGTTAATTTATTGTACCACTACAGCAAAGAAAGACTTGTACACAATTGTGTACTTCCAAGTTTTGGACTGTGTTTTTTTGCTTGTGTCCAGATGTCCAGTGTTTAATCCTTGTTTAGTTTGTCTTTATATGACTTGTTGTATTCTAGTCTTGCTGTGACATCTTTCCAATGTTATTACTAGCTGCTTTTTATAACCTGTTAAATAAGGAAGAGGGATGAGCAATTGAACATATTTTTGTATGGCAACCACGCCTTCTTAGGTATTTGGGTTGATCCAAAAAAAAAAAAAAGAAAGAAAGAAATCAGGATCCTCAACAATAAGCACAAAATCCGAAAACAGCTTTGATGGCTTGTTGGATAGTTCCATGACGCACTATCACACACTCATTCACTCATATCTTTGTTTTTCTTACTTAAAAAAAAAATTAATAGTAGAATTTAAACATTTAAGGATATCAAAATTATTCTAACTAACATAAACTGCTACAGTTAAACTGCTAACTTGCTAATCTTATATTTTATTTTATGTTAAAAATTACATTGTGTAATTAAATCCTACTTACTCTAACAATATCATGCATTTTTTTCATCTTATTTAGTGTTTGCATGAAATTATTACCAAGATGTGTCAACACAGTTGACATGTATGTACAACAGAGTAACATGTAACATGTATGTTTGTTACGTGTAACAAAATTTAAATAATAATATGATCAACACATAAATGTAACAGCATTCACATAAGTATAACAGAAGGGTAACTGACATGACAGACATTAATGTGACATGACAGACATACAGTAAGTGTAACGATTCATATACGGTAATTGTAACAGAATTGACATAGAAGCCTACAACAGTTGTAACAAGACTGACATAATAACAGGTCACAAAGTGTTGACAGTCAGAAAGTGTATCAGGGTTCACACAAAGAGAAATGGGGTTGGCAGGATGAAATATGATAGTATGATGAAATGTACCAGGACTCAAGTTTAACAAGGCTGGCATATAAGTGTAACAAGAAGTTATACACATGTTATCATTAAGAAAGTGTTATAAAACTGATATAAGGACTAAGATATATGTAACAGTATTGACGCAAGTATAACAGGATCGACATGAGAGAACTTGGCTGACGAAAGCGCAACTGGATTGTAACGTGATTCACATAAATGTAACTGAAATAAAAATAACAGTACGGTAATATTCAGTACTATAATATTCAACAGTAATATTCAGTACGGGTGTAAGAAGATTTACATAAGGGTAACAGAACTGACATAAGTTTTACAGTGTTGACAAAAATGTAACAGTGTTGACAGATGGGTAACACCCAAAGAATATACATGTGACAGGATTGACATGAGGGTTACAGATTTGACATAAGGCAGGAAGTTACTGGATTGACATGAGTTTAACATGAGCGTCATTAATGAAACAAGATGGTAACGGGATGTTACAGAATAATGTAACAGGATTGTCACAAGGGTACCACTACTAAAAGCAAGATATGTATTTTTACAATCTACACACTGTAAAACTGTAGATTTATAAAATTCTCTTTTTAACAGAGTTTCTATAATAGATGCTGGTGTTTGGGTGACCGGTGTAGCGGGCATTCCTCACTAGATGTTACAGCAGGTAGTGTCATCATCAACTTTTATGCCATACTGTGAGCGTGTCACAGGCGTTCATCACTGGATGTTGAAGCAGGTAGAGTCATCATTGACTACTATGTCATACTGTGGGTGTGTCACAGGCATTCCTCGCTGGGTGTGACAGAAGGCAGCGTCATTATCGACTTTTTTTTGCCATACTGTGGGCGTGTTACAGGAATTCCTCACTGAATATAACAGCAGGCAGCACATACAACAGACAGACTTAAGGGCTGACGAAACATTGTAGCAGCATGAAGAGCGGCAGTGAGTTGACTGTACACTCCATTTACAGGTAATGGTGGCATGTAGGTGTCAGAATCTGCCAAGAGTTGCAGGTTACCCTCTAATCCTTTATAGAATAAAAAAACAAATAAGACACACTTTTGAAATAATTTATTGACTTTTTTCACCTTTACTTTGTGAATAAATTAGAACAATATGTAGTTGTCATTTTAGCTGACATGCAACACTTTAAGGAAAATTTGACACTGTTCAGCGTTGAACGCTCATAATGAGTGTATACAGGGTTACGGGGGGCCTGGAGGACAATAATGCCAATTAGTCTAATCTGTATGTCTTTAGACTGTGGGAGGAAACTGGAGTACCCAGAGGAAACCCACCAAACACAGGGGAAAGAGGCTGGTCTGGGAGAGTTCCGGAATGGTTTATATGACTCTTCATACTGCTGAGATTTAGCTCAGATAATTAGCCATCTTACAAATGACAAATATGATACACTAAGTGATCCATTAGGGTTCAACTTGAAGTTAAAAATAAATTTCACTGCACCATTCTCAGCATGTAGTCAAACGTTATTCTATCTAATGTATGTAACTGTTACAAAATTTTAAATAAAAAGACCTAAAAAAATAAATCAGAATAAAACGATTGCATGGAAGTTTGATTATAAAGTTTTTTCCCCTAAATATAGTCAATAAACTAATAAAAACTCTTTTGCGCAGCTCGGACAAAGGGATAGCTCATTCGCTCCCTCTAGAGGAACATTTGTGCTATTTTACTTCATACTCGTCACTGATATTCGAAAAAGCCCCGCCTCCTGATGTATGACTGGCTGACGGATTATATTGATGGATCCTCCAGCCAATCATTGTGCGAGTAGACGGGATGTTGTCGAATTATGGGTGTGAAAATAATCAAGCATTTCTGCCTGTTAGCGAGCGGTGGACAATATGGCGCCGGGTGTAGATTTAGCTTCTGGACCTGCGGTTGTCTAATAGTCCGGCAGGATGAACCTCTGTGGCCAATATTTGCGGTAAGAAAGTGTTTTAAAAAAATCCTCACGCTGGTTGACGTTTGTATTTGAGGTCTGTACTTTAAAAATAATGATATAGCTATGCTGAGTATCCTGCTAGCTAAGCTAAGCTAATTAGCAACGCTGGTGAGTCAAACCGTAGCCGCGGTAACGAGCGATTTCATTTTATCGACATGTTTGTCGCGGAGTAGGTTTATTTTTCTGTACGTATTTCGATCTGATCTTGATATTATTGTCTAGCCAGCTGTTTAACATGTAGCATCGTGGATAGGTATTCAGACTCGCTAACACAGTTTATAGCTAACGTTAGCAAACAAAACGACGCAGCATGCAAAAAGGTGTTCGCAGGCGCACGAGCCATTTTACAGCCCACACAAGTCATACTGATACTTATGATTTTAGCGGTGTAGGTTATTGTTGTTGTTTTTTTTTTGTTTGTCCTGTTTGACATTGAACATCGTGGAGTCGGGTTCACATTCCTGTGGTCTAGCTAGCTAGCTGTCTAGCTTTATTGCTTAGTTAGTTTAGTCACTGTTTTTGTTTTCTACCTCTTCACGCATCCAGATTTTGTGAGGTTGCGTCAGGAATGCGCAGAAATATTCATTATATTTATTTCTGCTCGACAGCTTGTGTGGTTAAACTTTGTGTGTTGCTGTTGATATTCAGTTTGGTTAGATGTTGATGTTAAATGCACACATGCGCGCGTGAAAGGTTTACCTTTTAACTTTAACTCAGCCCATTAACTATTTGGTTGAGTAGTGAGGGAGAAAGTCGAGTCTGTCACGAGCCCTAATAAATAATTATCGCTTTGACTTTAAGTGCGATAATAGACAAATGCTTTTAGATCGGCGAGGAATAAATAATTTCTAGGCATGCCGTTATAGGAAAATAATCAACAGTGCCAAAGTAAATAATTATTTTAATGGTCTGACTAAGTGAACAGGTTATTTTCTTCTTCTCTTGTTGTTGTTGTTATTGTTGATATAACACAACATATTCTAAATTGATCTATTCCTGGTATACCACAATAATTTGACTAATTATGTTGGATTTTACATTACGTTTAATATCCTCTTTTGCACACAAATTTAGATTTATTTTCTACATTAGAGCAATACATGGTTTAGATTTTTTCCCCCCCAAAGCTATGCGATAGAGATGGGAAGAGAAATCAATTCAGTTATGAATCATGATTATTTTGTGCGGTGACTGACATATATCTACACTGACTCCAAGGCGATAAGGGAAAAAAACAAAACTATATTTACATTTATAATAGTGATGGGCCAGTAACCAGAATTGACTAGTTTTCAATTTGATTGACCCGTGAACGACCAGTCAACCACAGGTATAAAGGATTCTGTACTGAGCGCAGAAGCTTCAGAGTGGTTTACCCACTCATTACACACATTTTTACACCTGTCTCAAAACAAAGTGAGTGCAAATTGGTCGAAAATCACGTGCTTTAGAGGCTTGTGCAAAGAACAGCATGAAAGGGACACTGGCTGAGTCTGTGCTTAATGGCGTAACATATAAGACGCATATATGAAATAACACATAGAATTATGTAATTTACTAAACATCAGTATAAGAGATAGTGGTCAGCTGTTCAGGAACAGTATTGACAATTGCTTTTGCAAAACCCAACAAGCACCATGAAACTGGCTCTCATGGAGACCTTCCCAGGAAAGCAAGACCAAAACTTACCTCTGCTGTTCATTTAGTTCATTTAGTTCATTTAGAGTTACCAGCCTTAGAAAATGTATGCAACGTGAGTAAAACTCTTTGGTAAAAAGACCAAAATCAACTCGGCATTTACAATGCTCCATCACAGCGCTAGTCTCAACTGTTCAAATAACATTTCAGCAACTGTTTCATCGTCTTTTCATACCCGAATTTTAGTTGTCTCTCCTTTGCTGAATTTGTTGTCGACTTCGTGATGTATGTTTCTCAAATATTTTATGAATCCATAGGCACAAGAATGAGTTTACTTTTTTTGAAAAATGTGCATGTTAAAATGCTTCCAGTCGAGCACATTTATTATGGGGGAGGTTTGTCTGGTTATTTAAATTGTTAAAGAAAATATAAAAGGGAAATGTATCTTTAGGTCATGTTTGGACTGGATTGTCTTGTTTGTGGATACATGATCATGCATCGTTCACAGCATTGCAGTTTGAACAGCTGGCAGCTTTCAAATGTTTTGCTGGTGAATTTTATTCCAATTTAGACAGGGCCAGGCGTCATTTCCTATTTTACAGATGCTACCTTTTAATTTTGTCATTGTTTGTCTACAGGCAGAATTACCTGTTTTTGGCCAAACTTGGTCATGTGGTAAACTTAGACTTGACAGAAATGTATGTGGTTTATTTTTTTCCCTCTACAGATTGGCTTGTTTGACTGCAGCTGTTTTTTTTTGTTTAGTTTTTTTTCCCTTCTTGCTGTATTTAAGCTAGTATTTGACACCACAGTCAACCCCGCCAAATTGTGAAACAAAACAATGAATGCTCTGTATAGACTTTGCTTATTGTTTCATAGGTTTGTTCAGGCCTTGGTCGACTTCAAATCAGAAACTAGATCCAGCGTCTCTTTTTAGTCCAGTGCATCTTGGCTCGGCATGTTGGGAAACGTCCGTGATCACAAGACTGTCTGACGCAGATGAAACACAACCTGCTAGAAACTCGGTCATTCTGTGATAATTTTCTTTCTGTCTAGGTGTGGCAGTTTTGTCACTGATGGGTCTGTGTAAGAAATGACTACAGATGTCCGAGTGATAAAACTAATTCAATCAGATTAGGACATATCGGACAGTTGAATGTTGGAATTTAAAACAAAAATAAAAGCTGATTATTGCATCGATGCTAAGATAAACATCATGCATAGGAGGACGGTGAAGGTTGACGTGAAACTCTTGGGATGCCTACAATAGCGTAATGCAGGGGCGGAACTGTATGTCGGGGACATGGTTCGGTACATACCTCAGTTTTGCAGTCACAGTCTGGTACATTTTCAGAGAAAAAAAAAACAACTTTTTTTCAATTTTTCAGGAATTCAACTTGTAAGGAGTGGAAAACTGCTCTTTATTTGGTGAACACGTAAGGAACGAGCAAAAAAAGGCACATACACTTCTGCCTGAAAAATAAAAATCTATCGACTGAAAAATAATAACAGCACTGTCGGTAGCAAATAGGACAAGAAACAGTTCTTTAGACCAAGGCATATATTTATACATGATGTTTAAAAAATATATGTAAATTGTACTATTTGCTATAGATGGTACAATTACTATTTATTATTATTATTATTATTATTATATTTTTGCACAACTTGGTAACATTTATGACCTTGTCAGAGTAAAAACGCATAATGTCTTTCATGATATCACTTGTGGTTACACTTCATAAGTCTATGATATTATCGTTACAGAGTGAGGTCTTATCAATATGGCAGCGCACAGCATCATAATTAAAGTCTTACCGTTAAAGAAGTTCTTTATGTAGCTTTATGTTGATCAACACACATACCTTTTTGTGTGTTAAATTTGACCACTCACCAGAGTTAACTGACTGATATGGTGCTAATGAAACACAAAGATGAATAGTTTTAACAGTTTGCTTTTTAAACATGCCAAGTTTGAAAATGACGTAAATTCAACCAGTTAATTAGCAATTATTACGATGTTGTGTATAAAAATAAATTAAAAAAAGATGGAATGCGTCATTGTATTTTAAATAAACTTGTTCATTTTCCCTTTTTAAGCCTATACCAATTCCCTATGAGGATCGCAGGCTGTAGGGGTGTTTATCTGGTTAAGGAGGCGTTTTTTTTTTGTTTTTTTTTCTCTTTTTCTCTTTTTCCCCCCCTTTGATTTTGGTTTAAACGTTTGCATCCTTCATTGAGATTTTACTTAAAGATGCGTATAAGGGAACAACGTACAATCTCAATTACAACATCGTGACATTCGTATTAAATCTAGTGTGTGTTCACTCGGATCGCAGCATATTAAATTGAATGTCCTGTGTCAAGAGATACACATTCAAACATGTGTCCTGTTTACACTCCTATTGAAATTAAACATGATGTATAGAGTACATGAGTGGTGGCACACAGAAAACATAAACGGATATCTTTAGAATTTTATGTTTTGTTTTTTTAAATAGAAGTTTAATGAAAGTTTGATCTGTGTATATGAGTATCAGCCCGCTTATCCATTCATTGCACAGCTGTTTTGCTCTTGCGGTCCTCACTAACACTAGCTTGTTGCTGCTGCTTGTAAAGTAAATTTATTAATTTATGTATCAGCATCGACTCCTGTTCTTTGCAGGCGTGGACTCATTCTACTTTTTTACATTTTTGATACAGTGCTCATATTCTCACAGTAACCAAGCTTTGCAGGTTTCTCTTGCCAGGTTATGCAAAACATCAGAGGCCCGCTGGTGTCATGCTTTGACAATTTGTGTCCATATTATTCATGCATGATATCTCTTGTGCCAGGTCACTCTTGCAGCTTTTGGTCTCGTAACGGAGACTGGTAGTCAGAGAGAAATTGATACTCTGCCACGCTGAAGCCAGCACTGAGTTTAATGCTTAAGGATTAGCCGTAGTCAAAAGAATTTTGTGTGTCGCTTTCAGAAGTTAACTTTATTTACTTGTTTTTATAGGCTATATTTTGTTCACGCATCCAAATAAATATCCAGGACCCATTGCATTTGTTCAACGCTACAGCTCTGTCTTTTGGAAAATTCTCATAGAATTTATTCACGTCCTGCATTAGGGTCGATTCAGGATTCTATCGCTTTCTCAGCAGAGATCAAAGCCGCAGCGAGATTACGTCAGATCGCTTTTGTTTTGCAGGAGAGACTGGCTGGGAAAGTGTTCCAGTTATTGAATCAAATAGACTGCGTGTGAGAGAGAGCATCCTCTGTCAATATAATAACACCACCACATGTTCACTGTGGATTTGGTCACTAATTACAGTATGTTCAGATGTTGTCTGAGATTGCATGACGACATCATAACCCCACAAAAGACAAATTAGGTTTAAGGAATATTCCTTGTTGGCACATAAAACTGGTTAAATGTTTTTCAACAGTTGACATTTTTTAAATATTGTTTATACACTATTTTATTTATTTATTTAATTAATTCCTGGCATTTTATCATTTACTGTGTTGTTTTTTTTTTTTGATTGGTTGAACTTGTAGCACTTGCACTTAACTTGACACTATGCCACAGTCGTCTTTCATTTTCAAGAGGAACAGTATCTAATAAATGTTATCTGTAACAGGAACAACTGAATTATTCTGTCAACCTCTTAAACTTGTGTGAGTGGACAAAATTGGAGGTAAATTTCCTCAAATGCAAAGCAAACCTCACACACTTTGATGCAAAACCATGCTTCCCATGTGATCATTTGAACACCCAAGAGTCATATCCAAATTATAGCATTAGTGAGGATTCAAATAAAAAGCTTTCATATTTTCTTAAAAAGCTTGTTTTACAGGATGGCTTAATGCATTACATGTAGACACGAGTGTGCAGTATTTTTGCTAAGTGATTGTTTTTGTCTTTGAGCAGGCAGGCAGAGGCCCTGAAGGCTGACATGACGGGTATGGTTGTCAGTATTTTACATATTTACATATTACAGTCGGGTCGATTTTCCTTTGTACGTCACCACAATAGATTTTAAATAAAAAATTCAAGTGGGTTAATAAAAAATACTGTATTAACTGTTTAGAGCTATTTTTACCCAGTCCCTCAATTTTCTCAGGCTCAGTTGTTTCATGGCCTGTCCGTGTCTCTTTTTTCCACAACATATTAAGATCAAGACAAGTCTACATTTAAGAGATGCCTTCATAAATCTAACCACTGCCGGAGTCCCTCACAGTGCAAACATCCTTTTTCTCTTAAAAAAGAGAAATGTAAGATTTTGCTTAAAGAACTATTTAAAAAAAAAAAAAGACTGAACAGGTCTGAAATAAATCGTTTGATGGTTGAAACTAAGATTAACTTGTACCCGAACAATGCGAAGAGAGAATGTCAAAGATGGTGGAGGCGGTGTTATGGCAGGAGCATGCCAATGGAACTGGGTCACTGGTGTTTTCTGATGATGTGACTGTTGATAAAAGTCGCAGGAAAGCCTGAATTTCAATCACATTTTGAGTGCTTCATTTTCAGTCTATTTTGGTGGTGTACAGAGGTACACGTTTGTTTGTGTAAAATTACGATCCAAAAAATACGAGAAATGTATAACTTTACTTGTATTCAATCTAGGATATATGTGTTTTGCTTTTCGAATTAAATAAAAAAAAACTTTTCCATGATATTTTAAACTAAGTATTTCTATCTAATAAATTTAGCAATCAGAAATCTGCATTGTGTGCTTTGCAGATTCTAAGCTTGGCGCTGCTGAGGTCTGGACATCACGGCAAGCACTTCAGGATCTTTACCAGAAAATGCTGGTCACGGACCTGGAGTATGCTCTGGACAAAAAAGTCGAACAAGACCTGTACGGGAAAACCAATCACCTACCTAATTTCAGATAATTTTTACAATCAATGTGACCCGTATGAGTCGGCACTAATTACCCAAACAGTGAATTTGTGGACAAGTTGCCTATTTTGTGATATACTTTAAAGCTTTTGTGTGAACTCTGATACTTACCCAACACCCCCCCCCCCTCCTCTCTCCAGCTGGAACCATGCTTTTAAGAATCAAATAACAACACTACAGAGTCAGGCCAAAAACAGAGCCAACCCTAATCGAATTGAAGTACAGGCCAATCTCTCACTTTTTCTTGAGGCAGCTAGTGGATTCTATACACAGGTGAGTAAACCTATGTTAAATTTGCATTAATGTTTCTGGTCTCTGGAATATTTGCAATGCTATAAGAAAAGGGATGAGAAGAAGACAATGATTATAGGGCATCTGAACACCTTTAGTGCTTGACCCCCTTACAAAATTCTTATATAAAGATATACAATCACAGTGCTTACTACATGCAGTCGCTATGTTGGTAAACATATCTGGGTGGTGTTAAATGTGAAATGTAAAGTTTTCTGTTGAATTTAGGTTTACAAAGAATGCTCCTGAAACATCTCATTTGCATGTAGTGCAAAATGTAGTCCATAGAAGTAAAAGCCTAGGATGGGGGAAATAGAGAAACGGTTATGAAGTATTTGTGGCTTACGGCTATGCAAGGACAGTCCAGCCCATCCTTCATTTATCCAGCCATTTCTTTTGTAATATTTGAATGATCTGTGTTACTTGTCTCAAATTAAGGGTGTCTGTTTTTCTCACTTTATACATTCCAATAGCAATAATATAAACAGACTGACCTAGTAAGCTAGCACAATATGTTTTCATGATTTCAAATCCCAATGCTTTTCAAAAGCATTAGTTTTTTTTTTTTTTTTTTTTTCCTCCCCCCAAAAATGACACTTTGTGGAAAATCTTCTCCGTCAGTTGTTGCAGGAACTGTGCACGGTGTTCAATGTGGACTTGCCATGTCGGGTGAAGTCATCTCAGCTTGGCATAATCAGCAATAAACAGTGCAACTCCAGCGCTATTGTAAAGCCACAGCCCAGCTCCTGCTCCTACATCTGCCAGCACTGTCTCGTCCACCTGGGGGATATCGGTGCGTCTGTACTTGTGGTGCCTTTCCTTCTTGAATAGGAAATGCTTTATTCATGCTGGCTGTTGAATATGGTTATTGTTTATTTAAAAAAGTCAAGGAAATGTCTGTTAGGGTTCTTTTTTTTTTATATATATAATTTTTTTATTCAAGATTTGTGTCCTCCTTCTTTTTATAGCACGATATCGCAACCAGACGAGCCAGGCAGAATCCTATTACAGACATGCGGCTCAGCTTGTTCCATCAAACGGTTGGTCACTGTTGGTTACTCTATGCTTTCATCACATCTACTTTTTATCTTTAGCAACAAACAGGGTTGTCAGCACATTGTGATTTTTATTTCTGCTGCACTTGTATATAAAGAAATGATGGACTAGTATATTAAAACATGTACACCAATAGCCTTCTGAAAAAGAGCTTGAATCATCTGGTTTTGTCATCAGGTCAACCATACAATCAGCTGGCCATCCTGGCCTCCTCCAAAGGAGACCACCTCACAACAATCTTCTACTACTGTCGGAGCATTGCAGTCAAATTCCCCTTTCCAGCAGCTTCTACCAACTTGCAGAAAGCTCTTTCAAAGGCTCTTGAGAGGTATGTAGATCTTTTTGGTTTTAATGGCTTGAGAATTTCCCATCACAACGTTTTGCTATTTGATTTATTTCTGTAGCAGTATATGCTGTGTGTGTGTCAAGAGATTAGAGAAAGATGTGTGGTTCAGGAAGAGTTACATTTTGTTGGATTAATTATGTGATGTGAAATTTATGACCTGCTCTGACTCCACATCTGCAGCCGTGATGAGGTCAAAACGAAGTGGAGCGTGTCCGATTTCATCAAGGCCTTCATCAAGTTCCACGGACATGTTTACCTCAGCAAAAGCCTGGAGAAACTCGGTGCACTGAGGGAGAAGCTGGAAGAGCAGTTTCAGGTACATACATGAGCAACATCCGTGCAGAGCTTGTTTGATGTCAATTTTACCCTGATGAGGGTGTACTTTACACAAAGTGTTTAATCATATGGAGTTCAGGGGAAAATGCCACCAGATGCGCCAAGTAGTGCAACTGGTTTAGGTTGTATATGATTTTCAAATCATGCATAAAGGAGGCCATTCTAATAATTTGGACATCCATTGTTAACACATTTTATACGCCATGAACAGCGTACACAGTATAGGCTATTGGATTAAAACTTGTACTGAACTCTACATGGCTCACATACAGGTAACTAAGAGAACTTTTATACAGGTGGTCTCTGAACATTCGAGTTACGAGTTTCCACAGATACGACCGGACCACGGTTCTAGCGGAAGTAGCTCACGTGTATTGTACAAAAAAAGTAAACACTGCGGTGCACTAGATAATTATATTTACAATTATATCCAATATTTTCTGTGTCTAAGGGTGTGTGGGGAGAAATGAGTCGACCTTACTGGTTTCAATGAATCATTCCAGTAGCATGATGATAGAAACCGCTGTCCTCTAAAGATGTCCTGATGGTCAATAATCCTAATTTTGGAAAATCCTGAACAAAACTGAGTTCACAGTCCAATACAGTGGGAAAACAGCGAGTGAGTTGACTTGAGAACAAATCCGACTTGTGAATGTGCTCCTGGAACGGAACTCGCTTGTAAGTTGGGGACGACCTACAGTGGGAACCACGAAATAAAAGCCTTTAAGACTAGAAGACAAACTTGAGGTATAATCTAGTTAACTGAAACTTCTTGCCATATCTAGGCATTATACTAAACCGTGTGTGAATGCCCTTGCCCACTGACTAATGTTCCCTCTCAAGATGGACTAGGTTGATGATCCTTGGTCATGTTACATACTCGCCCAGTTGGTTCAAATGTTTAGTCAGTGTGGTAACAGTATACACACAGCCTCATTTTCTTCACGACTTTATTACAGCGACTGATTCTCCAGAAAGCCTTCAGCTCTCAGCAGCTTGTCCACATAACAGTTATTAACCTGTTTGAACTGCACCACCTCCGGGACTTCAGCAACGAGAATGACGACCAAAGCTTCAGCTCGGATGAACAGATCAGCTGGATCCAGCTACTCGGCCTTTTCAGTAAGTGCCTCCAACATGGCTTATTGAAGTCCATTTTGAATTCATGTATGTGTTCACATACAGTCTAATCTGAAGTTTGGAGAAATTCATGTCTTAATTTATAATTACTTGTATAATTATCTGTTTATTCTTTTTCAATTTTAGGTTTAAATTTTTAAGCTTTAGATATTAGTCTCATGGAAACCGCTGTTGCCTTAAATATTGCATATTTAAGCGCTTGGCTGTGCCTAAAATCTTGGGGAAATAGAATACAATTATGTGTAAAACAAACTGGCTATTTCTAAGACTGTTTGTTCTAATGCAAGTGACTTTTTTCCCCCCCTTCAGTGTCTTTCCTGGGGGTGATGTGCAGCCGAGCCATCTTGAATAAGAACCAGGAGGAGATCATGGGAGAGTGCCCCCTGCCTGCTATCAAGGTGTCCCTGGATTGGCTCAGGCTGCGGTCTGGCGTGTTTACTGAGAGCGCTGCTGACCAGAGACAATAGTATGATTATTCTTCCTTTCCAACACAACCCCACCCCCCCTCACTAGTTCTAGATCTGCCATGGATTGGCATTAATACTTCCTCGGTCAGAGGAGTGACAAATAAATTCTTTGTATGTTCTTGTTTATCGAATGCATCACCAGCGATTGTGGAAATTGCATTATCGTGGATTATTAGGGCCAATTGTCTAAACCACAACACCAGCGGAGAAGTGCTGTTCTGGTGCGACATGGGCCCTATTGAATATCTAAAATTAATTTGCCGTGATCCTTTGCTTGCACTTGTCATGTTCATGAATTTTTGAAATGGTTATTGGTGCTTGGCAGGACAACAAGTTTGATTATATGTCTCATTTTGATTTATGTGATGTATGTGTCATTTTCACACAGCATTTGGCCATGGCTGGTGTCCATACTTAACAGCTTCCAGCCCAAGGAGGAGGATGTGTCAAATTCATCAGGTAATGTGTGGATGCAATAAGTGGTGCATTATCGTGTCTCTCATTGCTGCATCATGTATAACGATAATTATTTCTGTAACTGTTTGTCTGGTTCTGTTACAGCTATTCCACTTCCAGAGGAGTTTGAGCTCCAAGGCTTTTTGGCTTTGAGGCCTGCTTTAAGGTAACTTGAACTTAATTATGTCATCCTAATCAGAAGCTGTTGCACATCTGAGAGCTTGAAGTTGAGTTTTGTGCAAGACTGATTTCAAGTCCCACATTTATTTGTTTCTCTGTCACTGCTTGGGACATTAGTTACTTTATTATTATAGTTCATCATATTTATATATTTCATGTTAGATTGTTTTTAAAAAATGTTGATGTATAAGAGGTAAGACAAAGCATTCTGTTGGCCTTATATACCGGCCTTTTCTTTCTTTCTTTTTTTTTTTATATACATCAGGTACTCTCTGGGTGTTTGTGTATGTTCTTATGTACCATATAATCCCTAAATGACAGGTTGTTGTGCCGTGTCCACCCAGGCCTCTAATTTATTTATTTATTTATTTTTGTTCTTTGACCTATTTGCTAACCTAAATACAATTTGGTGGTCCAGGTTGCTAGACTTTTCTAAAGGGCACCAGGGCATTGCAGTTGGCAAAGACAGCTTCATAGTTCATGCTCGTCATCAGAGACTTGTCAATTTGGGGAAGTGGGTGGCAGACAACCACCCTGGGTAAGTTGTTTTTTATATATATATATATATCACTTAATTTCCCAGGTTTTACAACTTAATTTAATGATTTTTTTTTCATGCATTTTAACACTCTCAATAGCCTTATCCAGTATCGCATCAGTGATGGCTTACTCATCTTCCTCACCGACATCCCTGAGCTTGCAGTGGAAGAGCCTCAGGAGAAGGAGCCTTCTGTGTTACAGGAGTCATCAAATGGTGAGCAGAATCCTAATGATGGCTCTTCTGGTCTGAAATCAGTTCTTTCCATGGGAAAGAGCCAGAGCAGTGGTCTGGACAACAGCGAGAGGCCCGTAGTCACCTTCAAGGAGAACATCAAGCCTCGAGAACAAAGCCGCGAGCAGAGCCGTAATCAGCTACACAGGGACGGAGGAAAGGATCGAGTCGGCTTCAGCAAGGCCACTGGAATGCCACTGAAAAATGAGCAGAAGAAGGACAACAAGAGGAAGAGTGAAGTTAAAAAGAACAGTCATGAGAAAGTGTCTGATGCAGGGAAACAGGTGAGATGTTTTTTTTTTTTTTTTTTTTGTATGCATTTCTTCTCTTCAGAGTTTAGATGGTTTGATTTCTCATACCCTTCTCGCTTCTTTAAAGGTAAAAACTCAGGCAGAAATGAGGAAAACTCCTGTGTCCGAGGCAAGAAAAACTCCAGTCACGCAGACGCAGACAACATGCTCTTCCCAGTTCATCCCCATCCATCACCCAGGAGCTTTTCCTCCTCTCCCCAGCAGGCCAGGTACACACGTGTGACTTCTGAAAAACATGTACAGAAATTTTAAAGTCAACTTTTTCTAAAAAATAAAATCTATGTATAAAATCTTCCGATCTGTATGAGGGAGTTAATCCTTTCCTCTCTTCTACTGCAGGTTTTCCTCCGCCGGCATATGTAATCCCACCTCCTGTGGCATTTTCTATGAACCCTGGCTTTACCTTCCCAGCTGGTGTGTCTGTCCCTACCTCCTTCCTGCAGCCTGCCTCTCATCCCCAGTCTCCCAACCAGGTGCAGTCTGGAAAGCCCTCACACATTCCCTATAGCCAGCAGAGGCCCTCTGGCCCTGGGTCCCTCTCTCAGGGGCCTCCTCAACCTCAAGCCCCACCTCAGCCTCAGCAACAAGCACCAGCTCCTTCACAGCCTTCCAAACAAGCCCTTCAGCAGAGTGTGCAGCTTCAGGTGCAGCAACAGTCACCCACGAAGCAGAACTCTCAACTGGGAAAGAGTCCGCCACACCACACAGGCATGCAGCAGGTACGCAAGTTGCATGTTTTCTTCTGATAATGACAGTAGGTAATAAAAAAATAATAATAGCAAGTTTTTATTTAATTAATTCTCATTGTTACTACATGTGTGATGTGATTTTTATCTAACGTTTTCAGAGCATTTTTATGAGTACGTTTAAATAAACTGATTTCATATGCAGTGAGTCTAAGTAGAGGCGCTGTCTTCATGCCCATGTTATCTGTCACTTACACAGCCATACATGCCTGTATCTGAACAGGCTGGCCAGATGTGGAGCCAACACCAGGCCCCACCCACGATGTCCAAGATGCCCATGCCTGTCAAACCTCCATTCTTCATGCCTGCGCAGGACCACATCAAGCTCTTTGAGCACTCCATGCCCCCTGCTGTGTCTATGCAGCCAGCCCAGCCCAGCTTGGACAAGAAGGTGAATTTTCCGGATGTTAAGATGCAGGATTTTTACTGGGACCCACCATACCGTATGAGTGAGAACCGAGGCAGCATGGCAGACAGGATGGGAAAACTCCAGCCTGGAGTCTTTTGCCCCGAACAGGAGAACACACCTAGAGTGCCGCCTTATGAGGTTTGTCAAAAATGACCTTTTTTTTTCCCGGGGTATGATAATTTAGATTATTTCTTTCTTTTCAAACATTTAAATGTATCTTCATGTGGTAATTATGTTAATGTTTCCGTATGTCCATCTTTAAGATGTTTGTTTAACTTTTTTGCACTCTTAAATCAGAGAGAACAACTTAAATTAAATCAGACATTTAAATTTATTTTATTTATTTATTTATTGCAGGCAGCTCCAGGGTACTTCGGTTTATTTATCTTTTTTAACATTAATCTAGCATACAAAATATTGGGTATACACCTTTCTAGTGTGTAGTTGTACTGACAACCCAAAAAACACGTTAGCAGTTGATTTGTACAGTTTGATCAGTGTTTTCAACTCTTGATAAAAGCAGTTCAAGAATGGGATGAAGTATATTTAGATGGTTGTCATGATAACCTTGGCAGCCTGGCTAAGTCTTGCTTATCTGTGAGCAACAGTGGTTTCTATTTTAGGATCACTCTTTTTTTTTTTTTTTTTTTTTTTTTTTTTTAAATGTTGAATTTTTTTTT
>JAOVVB010000043.1:23338366-23375985 GCA_028570985.1 Heterobranchus longifilis
GTGATCTAATCAAAGTTGGTAGTTCTGGGAGGTTACTGATAAAACTCTGTTTGGTAGTTGATGTGAATGTACGTTTCATACGGTAGCACGGCGCTGTGCATACATTATTACTGTGACACACTTTAATTGAGACAAGATAGTGATCTGATATAACTTCAGACTGTGGAATTGTGAATAAATTTCTTATACTTAATTCGCAAGATATTATTAAATCGGATACTTTTTGGTGAAGGTACCTCACTCATAGTGGGATCTAGTAAGTTTAAAATCTTTATGCAAGTTTCACGATATTAAACTTTAATAGATGTCATGATTATAGAAAAATATTTGTATGTGCAATGCATGTTATTTAGGTTAAAACTCTTAAACATCCACTACAAAAAAATTGGTCCTTTAAATATTTTAGATGAATACTCACAAAAAATATATATAAACTTAAAATGTCCTTTGATTAATATTTCCTTTTCCTGACTATTTGATTATTCGGTCATGGTAACTTTTTGCCATAGCATTTAGCTTTGTGTGACTAGAGATGGCAACAAGATCTTTTTTGGAAGTGGCATCAAACTTACTTTGCAGTCACGTAAGTTTTTTTTTATACAAATCTGACTGTAAGACTTGCTTTTAGGTACATAGTCTACCAGAGTGATTAATTAAAAATAGTTTTACTATGCATATTGGTAGATAAAAACTAATCCGTGATTTAAACAATGCATTTCATTGCACATTAAGTCATGGCATTAATAAAACAAAAACTTATTTAATTAGTTGTGGTTTCAGTCATGTTTATGTTTAATTGGGTTTAAATTTAATGACTGCAAGGATTGACTATTAGAATCTGCAGTCTTATATATTTCATACACTTATCCAGTTTTATAATATGTTTAGGTTTAAATCTAGATTTCATCTAGTTAACTTTTACAAACTCAGCAAATCTAGATATTTTGTATTGAGGTTAGAAATGTGTGACTGCCGGTGAATACAAATTAATATTTGGCAAAGGAACTTGGCTTTATGTTGCAGAAGGTAAGAGAATAATATTTTTTTTATGTTAAGATGTTACATTTTAAAGTGCATTTGTTCAGCATATACTATATACTATATTTTAAGTAGTATTCATAAAATTTTAACTTCACCATACACCGAGATGAAAAGGATATTAAATAAAAAAAGCCATACCTTAGATAAAGCTTACAAAACTAGTTTGAAAGTTTAAGAAATTTATTTAGTTAATGTACTAGGGTGTAATATTGTGTGACATTTGGCAATAATGGCAAACTCATCTTTGGTCATGGAGCTAGGCTTCTCATTGATAAACGTGAGTAAAACTTTGTTATACCAGCCCCCAATTTTTTGAAATATTGAAAAAATTTTAATACTAAAAGTACTTATATTAAAATGTGATACTAAAGTATAATAAAAACTATAATGATGCAGAAAATGAACAACTAATTATGGGAAACAAATATTGTATTGCTAAATATTTGAAGTTACAAATATATAGTATAGCAGAAAACGTTTTATAGAATAGAACAGTGAATACTATTACATTTATATAAAATATTTTACATAGATTTGATTAGATTTTTTCAATATTAGATATAGTCATCTGTCTTTTATTATAAATCTTCACAATTCTAAATGCTCTTATAATCAATATAGAAACAATTGTTTTAAATTTAATTGTAAAAAACTTTGTGCTGTCTGTTTTAATTGACTTTGACAGCTAGAACATGTTAATGATACGTCTACAAATTTCTAGTTTTCACAATGTGTTTTTGCTGTCGATTTATGTATTGTGTAACTATTACAAGGGAAAAAATATTTTGGGGAGAGAAATTCAGCTCTTTGTTGAAACAGGTGACATATTCTTTTTTATTCTTTATTTTTTCTAAACAAATTTCTTAGTGTACAACAATATGACAACATAATTTTATAAAGCACACACAAAAAACTATTAGGCATCTTTAAAAACAATCGAGCAAAAATAAATTTTAACACTGGAAATACTCAAGGGTTATTAAATCAAATAATAATAAAAAAAAATACTTTACACTATTTGCTTACTTGCAGTCAGACTTGGTCACCTTCAAGAGAAGTAAATTATTATATGAAAACTAATTGGACTGGGTTGTTGGTTCATTGGCATAGTATTTGATATGGCGTTTATCTTAGTGTGAATACTGGGGGAGCAACCAAGCTCATATTTGGCAAAGGTACCTCACTCATAGTGGAATCTAGTAAGTTTAACATTTTTTTCTAAATATAAATAATAGGTGCATGAAGTTAAAAAAAATATTTTGCATGTTTGATAATATTAAAATATCAGTGGCAACATAATTGCATTCATGTTGCAGCTATAATTTATTTCAAATAATATATAATTATTTGAAATAATATAAAAATATTTAAAATTTTCAAATTGCATATTTTTTTATTTCAATTCTCTTATTTCTTTATTATTATTGTTATATTTGTGCCTATTCTGAGCATTAGATTACACGAGGATAATTTTTGTAATGAAACTTAGCGTTGTGTGACTAGAGGAGACAACAGGATCATTTTAGGAAGAGGAATTAGACTTTCTGTGCAGTCACGTAAGTTATGTAAAATGGTGTGATTCTATAATTATCTCTGGAATATGTGAACGATTGATTAAAAATAGTTTTATTATTCATATTGGTTGTGTAAAAACATTTTAACATAAGTCAAAGTTATTTAATCAATTGTTGTCATATTTGTGTTAATTGGGTTTATATTTGATGTCAACCTTGACTATTAGAACCTGTGGTGTCTTGTATGTTTCGCATGCTTATCCACTTATATTCAGGTTTAACTTTTACACTGATAAAAACTTTACATTTAAAAAAATGCTGTCTTAAAGCTATTTAATAATAATAATAATAATAATAATAATAATAATAATAATAATAATAAATCTTGTGTGCACTGAAAAATACAACAGTATTGATATTTTGGTATGACCAAACGTAATTCTGAAACACAAGGAACAACACATAAATACATTCATAAAGCCTGCGGCATGCTAAGAGGTTTATTAATCTTTGCATTTCCATTCCTATTTATATAAATTAGAAGGTGAAGCTAGTTTGTGGCATCAAAGTAGTCTGATGCTGCTGATGCTTAAACTTGAAGTATTTGCTATGGTATGCCCTTTTGTGTGACTGCTGGTAGTGACAAAATAATTTTTGCGAAAGGGACTAAACTAGTTGTTCAAGTTGGTAAGTAAATTGGTTTAAGTTTTAATTGTCCATAACTGTCTGTTTCAGTTCTAAATATTTTACTATAAGTAAAATATACATATTACATTTTAAATGATTACATACTACTAACATTTAATGTAATAGTCTAATGTAGTAGTCTAGAGTAGTCTAATGTACTAACCTTAAACACAGAGTATTCGCTATGGCATGCCATTTTGTGTGACTCTTAATAATGACAAGATAATTTTTGGGAAAGGGATTCGATTGCTTGTTGAAGTTGGTAAGTGAGATGATATATCCTTAACTTCTAATAGGATTTTTATATATTTAGGCATTAAGACAAAATATAATATAATAATATTATAATATATGTAGTCACTTTTTCCAGTTTGAAACCAGTTTTGACAACATATAGACGTTTTGGAATAGGTTATAGTATTCTTGAAAGTTAATGAAATGACACTTTTCACTGTGTGGATGCTAATAGAAATAAACTGATCTTTGGACATGGAACAAAGCTAACAATAACATCAAGTAAGTGCATATTGATAAATCAAAGAACTTTTATTCTATAGTCACTTTAACATTATAAACCCATTCGTTTTTTTGCTCCCAATGTCTCTTTTTTTTGCTCTCCACTTAGCTAATTATTATTTATGTGAATTTTTGCATGAATGTTAACATTTGTTAAGATCAGTATATCAGTAACTGGCAAATGAAAAAAATGGTCATTTAACAAAATAGGAAAATTGCATTTGATTAACCTTAGTTTTCAGCCAAAGAGAAGTTTAAGAATATTACAGTATCATTTAATGTCTTACTGCACAGGATAGGTTTTAATAAGGCTTAACGTTAGTTTCAACTGTAAATAAGGTTTGTGTCATTTAAAAATTGTAGTACAAACTAAACTTGAGTATTTGCTATGACATGCTACTCGGTGTGACTCGTGGTGCTGACAAGCTAATTTTTGGAAAAGGGATTAAACTGCTTGTTAAAGTTGGTAAGTTATTTGCCATTTTATTGACCAAGCAGGGCACATTACAGGCATGCATTATAACACAAAAGTCTACATTTTACACTTTTATCCTTAAGGAATAAGATTTCAGTGTGCACAGACTCGGTTTCAGATGGTGAAATTTCATACCAATTACCAAATACTTTCCCCTGAATTTTAAAGACAAGACAAGTAAAAACCAAAACTATACATTTATTTGCTCAGTGTAAAAGCAATATATTTGTTAAGTGTACTGTAGTAAGTTAATGAAATGACACATTTCACTGTGTGTATACTGGTGCTGGAAATAAACTGATCTTTGGGCATGGAACAAAGCTTACAATAACTTCAAGTAAGTCAGCTAATCATGATTATTATTCATTGTGGCATTATCTTTTACAATTGTTTTAAAATGTAATTGTAAAATATTCCTTTAGTCTTAATTTAATTTCAATTTGAAATTCACAACAAAATTTAACTGGAAACATTTTAGATTAGTTATTTTATATGTAATGATATTGAATTTTTTTTTACATATTTAAAAATATTTTTTAACATTTCCATATATCTGTCTATCATATCCATAACCATGATATGACGATTTAAAGATGTAAAATCAATTCCAGTATTTTCCAGTGAGTATTTTCCTTGCTACTGAGCCTATTTTTGACTTATGACAATGTAAGTTAATTAAATTTGTTTCACAAATTGCTTATATTTTATTAATACTATGTGACATTTTTGCATGAGTATAGCATGTAAGCAGTATTTGATATAGCATATAAATCTGTGTGAATACTGGAGGAACCAGAATTATTTTTGGTGCTGGAACTCAACTTATAGTAGAAGCAGGCGAGTGTGTCTATTCAGATTTTTCCACTAATATTTCATTCATGCAGTTTTAAAAATGTATAATGCTTGTGCCAGAAAAAAACTATTCTAAACTTGAAATATTGAAAATGCTAATGTTTTAATGTTTTGAGTGTAGACTCGTATAGAGATTGTCAGACACACTTTTCAAATGAACAGATAAAATATGAGAAAACAAACAAGTTACTATTGTCAGACTTAAAAATAGCTAAATATTAAATATTTCCCTTATTTGTTTTGAAAATTTTCCAGAATTTCCAGTTTTCAATAAAGAAAATCCAACATTTAAATGTTGTTTAAGACGTTTAAGTATTTGATATAGACTGTAGGTGTGTGTGTATGCTGATAACAAACTGATGTTTGGGGCTGGAACACAACTTATTGTTGAATCAGGCAAGCATTTTTAGCTAATCATTTTTAAAAATGTATGTTCTATAAAAGTCTATAATTACTCTTTTTTTTATGATGTAGGTGAGTTAATAATAGATTGCCTAAATAGTATCTAAGGTATAAGTTATATAAAGTGCACATCTTGAGAACTATAAGGCCAAATTTTCCAAAGAACTTAAGCATTGCAAATGTATATACTGTATGTTAGGATAAAAGGCTGCCTGCTGCATGCATCAGGAGCTATAGAGAAAATGTTATGAGGTATAGCAGTGTGTGAATAACAACATAAAGATAACCTTTGGCACAGGCATAAAACTGCTGATAAACTCAAGTAAGTGCTTTATCTTGTACCTTTTGTCTTATATAATTTTCACCATAAAAGCTAAATGAATTAATAGTTTATAAAAGTGCTAAAGTGCTTTTTAAAGGAATGAATTTTAATAGTACATTACATATGCTATATTCCTGTTCTTTAATATGCTATGATGTAGATGTTAGCGTTATGTAGCTTCACATTGTGTGAATAGTGGAAGTGGGTATGGAAGATTAATCTTTGGATCAGGCACCAAATTAATAATTAATTCCCGTGAGTATAGAACTTTTATGCATTTTATTACTACATCATGAATCTCATTATCATAGCTAGAAGTCTGCTAACTGTTTTTATAACCTAAGTATAATTTTTCTGAATTTTTGTAACTATTTACAGAACAGTCTTATGCAGGTTATATACATACTGCCATGTAGCATATCTTGTACCTGGTTAAAAAAGAAAACAGAGAAACAAAAACTTTGATAGGCTATTTATTCCTTATGGTTTATTGTTACTGTAATCCATCATCAAACATGCTGGTTTAGGTATTGAGATTGATTATCTATTGGAAAGTGATATATATATATATATATATACAGACACACACATACATATACAATGACAAAACTCAACAAGAGAGCAGAAAATGCGAAACCTGTCTAAATACATATCTATAATCTATGAGACAGTAAGAATAGGACAAGGTGAATTTATATTTGTAAATGACACAATACCTTCTATAAATTTAGGGTGTAATATATGTAATGTTTCCCATAGAATTAAAAGAAATATATACAACAGAGTAAGACAGAGTTATTGGTTAGGGACAGACAAGTGTGTGACTAATACTGGAGGCAACAGAATCTACTTTGGCTCTGGAATAAACCTTATTGTAGAACAAAGTAAGTGTGACTTTTTAACGATTTGTAAGTTTTTAAATAAATATGTTTAAATTTTAGAACATATTTCAGCATAAATGTATATTGTATGTTGTATTTGATTAAACAGTCCAATGCAAACATAGTAGGCAATAGAGAAAATGTAATGAGGTGTAGCATTGTGTGAATAATAACCTGGGAAAAATTACCTTTGGCAAAGGCATAAAACTGCAGGTACAGTCAAGTAAGTATTTGCAGATTATTCATTTCAGAAATACATATCATAACATTCAGATATGGTAGAAATATATCTCAATAAGGGCAGCATGCAAACGTATTTGACATAGACTGTAAGTGTGTGTGAATGCTGCAAACAAATTGATATTTGGAACTGGAACAGAACTCATAGTTGAGTCCGGCAAGTATTTAGATTTTTTTATATTCAAAATTAGTGTAATCACAAAAGGCAAAAAACTAACAAACAAAAACATACAAACAAACAAACAAACATAGTGTATGTACCTTAAAAGTTAAAAGTGACCTTTGGAAAGGGCATAAATCTGGTTTATTTCAAATAAAACATTTCCACGTTTAATACAGCTTTTTACGCTAATGAATTTAAAGTTCATTAATAAACTTCAACAGTAAAATATTTGTCCTTTAGTAGGTAGAATTTTAATAGTACATAAGCAATTATTTAGCTTTCTTTTAGCACATTGAGTAAGTGTTATGTACCTTTTTAGTGTGTGAATACTGGAAGTGGGAACCGAAAGTTAATATTCGGATCAGGCATAAAATTAATAATTAATTCCCGTAAGTATAAAACACACTTTTACAGATTTTTATTGTCATGCATTTCATTACCGTAGATATAAGTTTAAAAATCAAATTTGCATTTTTTTTCAGTCTAATCGTCCCAAATATTACCTATAATATTAATATAATTTTAGTATTGTTAAACTCTTATGTCAGTTGTGCTTATACTGCAGTATAACGAAAATATAAAATACAATAATACAACAAAAGAAATATTATTACTTAACTCAGGTTTTAACATTTCTCTAATCTTTTATTAAATATAGTGCATTAATGCTTTGTTATTTAATTGTAAATAGTTTATTTTATAGAAATAATCAGAATAATTTAGTGTTGTAAAAGGCAAAACATTAATTTGTCAATACATAAAAAATGTGGCAGGATAAACATTAAACTTTGGAAAAGGCAGAAAACTTGCATCAATTTTAGATGGTATAAAATGAATCATTCATTATAATTAACATAACATAAGGAGATGAATTGAGATTTGTTGATAAGGAACTTAAACATGTGTTACTTTTTCTGGAGAAAAAAATAACCGACTTTGGCTCTGGATTAATTTTTAGCAATTATTAGCATCACATAAGATATTTAACAACACGCAAGGCAATTTCTGATGTGTAAAATGCTCAAGTTTGCAATTTTTTACTCTACCATGTTCTCTGTACATCCAGAAAACAACCTGACAACAACAACAACAAAAAGTCATTCAGATAATTTTTACTTATACTGCAAACAACAAGTATAACAGTAAAACTAACCAATTGATTATAGTGCTTTGAATATGAATGCTTTCATTATTAATTTTTTTATTGCTTGTGGTAAATAATATATTTATTTACAGGTATGTGTTTTTCCAATTCTCAAATATCTGTAACACGGTTGAGAGCGAAAAATGCATATGTATTTGTTAAGCCATAGTAAACTGTGTGACTGCAACTGGAGGGCAATATAAATTAATATTTGGAGAAGGTATAAAACTTACAGTAAATTCAGGTAGGATATAAATAATCTTTTATATTAACAGAGTAAATCATCATATGAATACAGAAATCTTGAATTCAAACCAGTCTGCGTGGCACTTACTGTAAATTCATTATAGAATACATATGTTTGCAGTACATATTATATGTGTGCAGTAAAATGTAATGTCACATAAAGAATAGAGCAAAACATAAGTTATTGATAAGGGACAGAGTAGTGTGTGACTAATACAGGAAACAGATTCTACCTTAGCTCTGGAACAAAACTGATTGTAGAACAAAGTAAGTGAAATTTTTAAAAGCGTGACATTTATTTGTTCAAAAGTCAGTTTGTTGTGATTCTAAAGGCTATTATATGATGTTTTTTGGTCAGATATAATACAATCTACAAAAATCTGATTTTAAAAAGGTTTTATTTACTGTGTAGTTACAAAAAGTTTAAATTAATTTAGACAAAAATATATTGAGTGTATTGGAGGCTATAAATACAAGGATATAAGGTGCATCAGTGTGTCTAATGACTGACAATTGCTAAAGGCATAGCATTTCATTCAAGTTTCTGTTTGCTGTAATTGTTTTTTTTCACTTTGTACATATAAATTTATTGTGTATGAAAGTGCAAATAATTGTTTAACAACTGGAAATTTAATAGAACATATAAATAATTATTTAGCATTTAATTATTGCATTTAGCAAATTGCAAGTTAGGGTCAAATAGCTTTCCAGTTTGTGAATCCTGTAAGAGGTGTTCAGGCACAAAAATGATAATCAGCTCCATGAGTATTAAAAACTTTTATAATTTTTGTTGTTATGCCTTTAATTGTCAGGTAAAAAGTTTTATGGATGTAAGTAAGAACATGAAACATAATATTAGTAACTGCATAGTAGTTAATGACCAATAACTAATAACTACCCAGTAAATAATAATGAATCGTCTCCTTTCCCTCTGTTTTTTCCACTAGTAGTGAGATGTATTAAAGTAATTAATCTTTAGCAGCATTTTGGAAATCCATACTAGTACAGATTTCAACTGGATACTAAACATTAACAGTAGAATATATAGTGAAATAAGAGAGTTATTGATAAGGGACAGAACAGTGTGTGACTAGTACAGAAGCTGGCAGGATCTACTTTGGCTCTGGAGCAAAACTTATTGTAGAAAAAAGTAAGTGAATTAAAAAAAAATCTGTTTATCTATGTGAAAATTAGTCTGCCAACAGCGATGGTGCGACATAACTTTTTGTTAATGCCTATCCTATTCAGAACAGTTGTAGTTAGTTTCAAAAGTCTTTAATATTTCAGAAAATGCTTTGGTAAAAAAATACTATTGTAAAATAAACATAATATTGGTATATAAAATTTACATGAGGCTAGAATTCTTTTTGAGCATAAATTTTTGGGTACTGAGAAAATGGAAACTTGGGAAAAGTAATTTTTGGCAAAGCCATAGAACTTCTGGTACAGCCAAGTACAGTAAGTGTTTGCTTGTTTTAATTTTAATACATTCAATATATAAATTCAAATTAATAAAGTGTGTGTGAAAGGGAAAATATATTTTTTTTCTTAAGAAATTTTATTTTAATAGTATTCACACATAGTTTTCCAGCTTCTGTTTAGTACATTGACTTAATGTTATGTAGCTTTCCATTGTGTGATTACTGGAGGAAATCAAAAGTTAATCTTTGGATCAGGGATAAAATTGATAATTAATTCCAGTGAGTATAAAATACACATTCATATCTTTTTTTGCACTTTTTGTCTTGCATTATACAGCATTGCCAAATTTTATTTACATGTAATTTTCATATATGTTAATATAAAATGTCTTGGGTCCAAAAATATATATATACACACTTCAACATGAAAAATATATGCCTCTATTCTGAAGTACTTCTTTTTAATAAATAGCATATTTCTAGGACTTGTAACAAACCAGATTTCATTTTCCAATTTTTAAAATAAGATCTAAGACATGCCACAATACAATATCCTTTTTATATTAGTATGAACGGTTTTACTATTCCTGAAAACATGAATTAATTAAATATTTAAATGCTAAACCTAATTTAGCATGTATATTTGATTAATTCTATGATGTGCTTTATTAATTAGGTGAAGATTTAACAGAACTCTGTAAATCCACTCTAGTATACATTTCAACTACAGATATAACCTTGCAGTAAAATCTAATATAATATGTATAAGAGATTAATAGGAGTTATTGATAAGGAGCAGAACAGTGTGCGACTAATACTGGAAACTACAGAATCTACTTTGGCTCTGGAACAAAATTAATTGTGGAAAAAAGTAAGTGTAATTTTAAATGTCTCTGTCTAGTTTGATATACAGTTTAATTATATAATTTATAATAATATGTAATTATCTATTACATACATTAGGAGTTACGGAAAAATGTAATGTGTTTAACAGTTTGCATTTTATAGCTTCGGAGAAAAATAACTTTTGGCAAAGCCATAAAACTGCTATTAGTAGTAAGTAAGTTTTTGCTATAAATGAAAGATTTAAAATTCATTGCAGTACTTTCATTATATAAACACATGGTGAAGGAGTGGGATATCATTAAATAAAAAAAAAAGCATCTATTTATCATTTTAAAACCCTGACTTAATCATTTTGAACCCCCTCATCCAGATTAGTAGTTAATGAAATAGAATGTATTTATTTGTATTTAATTTATATAAAAAAATATCTAGATTTGAATATAGACTGCACGCCGACATGTTTATAAACAATCTGACAGGTTTAGACAGTAAAACTTGAATGATAAAGACTGCCTAACTGCGTGTTGGTTGTATATTATAATAATTACAAAGCAAAAAGTCTAAAAAGTGTATACACATTCCAAGTGTATAGACATGAAATTTTTTTTTCATGAGTCTATTTTGGTACATTTGGAACTATAGAAAAATGTTATGAGCTGTAGCATTGTGTGTCTAATAACTATAAACTCATCTTTGGCAAAGGAATAAAACTGCTGGTACAGTCAAGTAAGTGTTGATTTTAATAATGCAATAAGGAGATTTTCTACATTTTATATATTGGTCTATTTCATTACATAAATTCATAGCATATCTATAGTAAAAAGTTTGATTATGAAATGCCATTTAAATAGTATATGTAAGCATTTATTGGGCTTTCATTTCATTTACTTTACTGAGTTAGTGTTATGTAGCTTCTCAGTGTGTGAATACTGGAAGTGGATATCAAAAATTAATCTTTGGATCAGGTGCAAAATTGATAATTAATTCTCGTGAGTATAAAAAACACATTTACACACATATAGAAAAATGGATAAACACATTGTTTGTAATTTCCTAGGTATAACCACTTAAAACCTTTGTCATCATTTTATGCATGCTGTATTCATGTGATAAATCTGCTTAAATTCTTTGTATTGCGAATACTTTCATATAAGCTCGCCATGAGCTTATAACGTAAATCTCATGTGACATTAATGAAACCTTGACAGTAATGAAGTACAGTAGATTTTACAATAGATTCTACTTTCACTTATTTATTTATTGTATAATGAATTTAGTTCAGCCTTCACAGGATTCAGTGCTCACAGGATACATTATTGACAAGGGAATAAATAGTGTGTGAATACTAACAACAGAATCTACTTTGGGTCTGGAATGAAACTCACTATAGAAAAAAGTAAGTTTAATTTTAAAAATCAATAAAAGATTCTTTGAGCAGATGTCTTAAAGCTATAGGTATAAAAATGAGAATGGGCTTTATTTAAGTAGTATATTATTGATAATAAACTTTTTAATTAATTAATAGTTTCTTGTAGATTTTATATACAACGAGGCAAATTAACTCTTATTCGAGAGTATTGCTGCTTATGTTATTTGCTGCTTATATTTAGTTTCAAAGAATTATGTTATAGGGTGTCGCTGTGGAAAAACATGGAACAATTGACTTTTTGGCAAAGGCATAAAACTTCTTGTTCAGTCAGTCAAGTGTTTGCTCTGATTAAGACATTTTATAAATTTTTATACAAAGTCACTAAATTAATTTCACTACATTGCGGAAAATTTAAGAAGTGGAATTTCAATAATATTATATTTTGTTTAAACTTGTTATGATGGTAGGCTACATTATTTTGCATAAGTGTGTCATGCAGGGTTTATTTGATATAGAGTATATGTCAGTGTGAATGTTGGCAATACCCGGATTATCTTTGGTGCTGGAACACGACTTAAAGTAGAAAAAGGCAAGTGTTTATTTTTACTTTTTACCCCTATTTACTTATGCATGACAGGACGGTTTGTGAATGGTAGATATTCTGAAGGTCCAATGGTTTGCAAACTGTAAATAATGAGGAATCCAGGCTTATCGTTAATGTTGAACCAATATCTTATTAATGCTTCTTGTTGGTTTTATATTACTATAGTCACAATGTTGCAGGAAATGTATTTGCGATACAACACCTTATTTATGAAGATAAAGCTGTTTAATTCATGCATCAGGAACTATAGAGAAAATGCTATGAGGTTTACTAGTGTGTGACAAATAACTTTGGAAAAATGACCCTTGGCAAAGGCATAAAGCTGCTAGTAGATTCAGGTAAGTGTTCATTGTATTTACAATATGTTATTTTGTAAAACGTTTACTATAGGAGTTCATGTCTGAAAGTTAAAAAGTTATTTCTCCAAGAAGTAGGCTTTTAATAATACCTGTAGCTTATGTAATTTATTTAGTGCCCTTGTAAGTAAAGTATTTGAACCTTGATATTAGTACAGTGATGAGCTCAACATGGTTGAGGGTTCAACTTGCACACGTATTTGTCAAATAATAAAAAACTGTGTGACAGGAGGTGCAGCACAATACAAACTAATATTTGCAGGAGGCATAAAACTTGCAGTAAATCAAGGTGAGAAATAAGTAATCTTTCATATTAATATTTAATATTAATATTTTTAGTTACATGATGCATTTACATAGTGGAATTAAAAAAACCGATGAGTTACAGTACAATTAAATTTTATAAAGATATATAGATTGGAAGAGAATTATTGATAAGGGATAGAACAGTGTGTGACTGGAAACAGAATCTACTTTGGTTCTGGAACAAAACTGACTGTAAACAAAAGTAAGTGTAATTTAAAAAGATCTCGATACGCAGAAATTTATTCTAACAAGAAAAAAAAGGTTTTTGTCATGCATTTCAGTTACTTTTCATTCAAGTTACTTGCTTTCTCCTATGTAACATTCTAAGTATGGAACTATGCAGGCTGTATTAATTTAGCAGCAATATAACAGCACTTTCATTTTATTTTAACCAAATGTTAGTAATCATTTTCATTAATCTGATACTGCAAAATACCCCCCCCCCCAAAAAAATAAAATAATGTTCATTACATACATAACAATAGTTGTTTCATGTAACAATTACTTAAATATGCTTAATATGGTTAAAGGCAGAGCTACAAAACACCTGTTTGTTAAGCTAATGCAAGCATTGGACTATATCAATTAATATTTGAAGACTCATTAACAATACATTGGGAGCTTTCAAAAAAGTGTAATGAGGTATAACACTGTGTGTCTAACAACTTTGAAAAACTGATCATTGGCGAAGGCATAAAACTGCTGGTACAATCAAGTAAGTGTTTGCAGTAATTAGGCAAATTTCTTCACTTTTGTATTTTGTATTGCATAAATTTCACTAATTTCACCCGAACATTAAGGTGCAAATTTAGTTCCTTAAGAAATGTAACTTTAATAACACGTATTAATAGTTATTTAGCTTTCATGCAGCGCACTGAGTTAGTATTATATAGCTTCCTAGTGTATGACTACAGGTGGACGTTATCAAAAGTCACTCTTTGGATCAACCATTAAATTATTTATTAATTCCTGTGAGTATAAAAATATATAAATATAAAAAACATTTTACTCATCATTCGCCAAAAGAGCATAAAGATATCTTATTTAATGAAATGCAGTTTCAGAAGTGCAGAATAGTCAAATAGGTTACATGTGCAACAATGTTGTTAACAGTCAGTGAAAAAAAAGTAAGACATTTAATTAGTGCTTACATTGCTAAACAGATTTAAATTACTTTCATAAAACATTTAATGTTATGAAGAAATGTGTTTAAACCTAAATAGTTTAGGTTACATTTATGCATTTTGTGTAATGCATTGTCTGTGTGACAAAACAGTCTATTAAATCCACGTAAGGCCTACACTTAAAAATGTAATGAGGTGTAGCAGTGTGTGGATTATGGAGGAAAACTGATGTTTGGCAAAGGCATGAGGTTGCTGGTACAGTCAAGTAAGTGCAGGCTGTAAATAAGAAATTATCAATATATTGTCCTTTTTACATTCATTTTACTGCAGTTTCTCTAGTTCATAGTTTGTAAACATACATATTACTGTCTTAAACAATGGGATTAAAATTAAAATGGGATTAAAATACTTGGTTACTTTTATGTGTGTGTTTTGTGCATAGTGTATTTGATATAGAATATAAGTCTGTGTGAATCTTGGAAGCACCATGCTTGTTTTTGGTGCTGGAACACGACTTATAGTAGAATCAGGCAAGTGTTTTCAGTTATTTATTTATTTATAACTTATACTTCATGACTTTTAGTTTTTTGTTCAAACCATGAATGTGTAATGTGTAAGGTGTAAAATGTGTAAATGCAAGCAAGCTAATCTTCGAAGCTGGAATATAACTCATTGTTAAATCAGGCAGGTGAAGGTAAAAAATTTCCAAATAATAACCTCAAGATGTGTTTTGTAAATCTAGTTTATAAATTCTAGACGATATCCTGCAAGTTGAGATGATGATAGTAGTACAGTAAGTACTAAATATTGAAAGATACATATTGATTTTTGCTGTCAAACCTACAGTAGAATAAAAAAAAAAATCAGTTAGATGTATAAAACATCTATCTTCTTCTTTGTCTTTCGACTGTTCCATTTGATCTATATGATACACAAATTATATTAACAATTGTGATTATAGTACTGTAATCACAAAAGGCAAATTCTAGAAAGTGATATGCATTAACTTATTTACAAATCTAAAAAAAGTCTATTGGATGCTGAAGAAAATGCTGTGAGGTGTAACAGTGTGTGTCTGATAACTTTGGAAGACTGACCTTTGGCAAAGCCATGAAATTGCTGGTAGAGTCAGGTAAATGATTACTCTAATTATATTCTTTTTTTTTTTGTATAATTTCCTATATGAAGTTTACTCTATAAGAGTGCAAGCATTATATAAACAGTGGAATAAGTAGACAGTGGAATTAATACATTAGCACTGTTAATAGTTACAGTACTTGTATTATCTATAAAAAGTAATATATTATAATTCTATTCCAAAGTTTGCATAACCATGTATTTGCCAAGCCATTACAAACTGTGTGACTCAAGGTGGAGGGCAATTCAAATTAATATTTGCAGAAGGCATGAAACTTATAGTAAATTTGGGTAAGTCATAAGTAATCTCTCATATTAATATTTCATATGAATATATTATTAGTTCTGTGAGGGATTTAAGTAATGAAGCATTAACAGAATGTTAATAATGTCAATCAACACATTTCTGCTATAGTTTACAAACTTTATATACTGAAAATACATATTTTTTCTATATAGAAATTATATATTTCGATATAGGAAAAACAATTCAGAGTAATTGATAGGGGACTAAACATGGTGTAACTTTTTCTGGAGCGGACAGAATCTACTTTGGCTCTGGAACAAAACTAATTGTAAATAAACGTAAGTGTAATTATGTAATTTTTAATTATGTAACTGTAACTCAAAATACATCCTAAATCTCTTAATGTGCTTTAAATTCAGTAATGGTCTTTCGAAAAATATTCAACAACATAGAATGTGTAGAAAAAACAAATTTTTTGATTATTATTTGTTAGATTCAACATCATTCTTATGTCAAAGGCTAGTAAGAGGAGGGCAATTTCAATTTTTTTTCAGGCAAATGAAGTTGTCAACTTTATACATTTGATCCTTAGTACTTTAAAATAATACATTTGAAACTTTTGCTAGAAATTGACTTATGCTAAACCGAGTGAAATATGAAAAATTAAAAACTTTTCCAACACAATCAATAAAGAAGTAAGAAATAAATAAATGCATTTAGAAACTAAATACATGCTCTTTAAATAGGCCTAGAGTTTTAAATATTAAGATTTATTGAAATTTTGTAGATTACATTACCGTTAGAATTCATGAAGGCAGAAAAAAACAAGTATTTGTCAATCTATAAAAAACTGTGTGACTACGAGTGCAGGAGGATATAAATTAATATTTGCCAAAGGTGCAACACTTGAAGTGAATTCAGGTGGGAAACTTATGATCTTTTATATGAACCAAGTAAACTGTTGCAAACATAAATGCTTATTATGTAAAATTAATCCAGATTCCACTTTTTTTTTTAGATCTATAGCATACAATTCAACCAGATACTTTGATTACAATAAATATTGATGTAACAAAAAAATAATAGACTAAAGATTAATTTTCATAACAAACAGAAGAGCATGTATTTGGAAAGTTATAGACTCCTCTTTAGCTTTGGAACAAAACTGTGCAAAAAAGTAAGTGTACAAAAATTCAAGTGCTATTTGATTGTTTATTTGATTATTTTACAATAACATTTCACAATACTATATTGTTATGTATTTTGACCAGACAGACCCTTAACTATTATATGATTATAGGTATATTTCATTAAAATTGCTAATATCTCAGTTTATAAAAATAATGTGACTCAGCTGTTTACTAGTTAACTAGTTAAATTTACAAAATTATTAGTATTTTTTTTTTAAATTGCACAATTAACAAACCAATATATGCTATGCATTGGCGACTGTAGAGAAAATGTTATAAGGTGTAGCATGGTGTGACTAATACTTTTGGAGGAAATCTGGTCTTTGGCAAAAACATAAAACTGGTCACAGAGTCAAGTAAGTGTTTTCCGTGATTAAGAAATTTTCTACATTTTCTCAAATTTCTTACTTGGATTTTACTACACTGCACAACATTTAGTTGTCTAGATGAAATTTCAATATAATGACACTATAGAATTGTGTTTTTACATTTCTGCACTAGTTTGTAGTGTACTTGAAAAAGAGTAAAATTCTATTGTGAGAATCACAGGTACTGCATCTGTGTTTAAATGCTGCTTTTTCTAATCTAAACTAGCCTCTTAGGAAATACCAATTACAAAAATTAGACATGATAGAATTATTTCTTCATTAAAACAGCATGTGTACAGTATTTGATATAGACTGTAAGTGTGTGTGAATGTGAACAAAGTGATCTTTGGGGCTGGAACACAACTCATAGTTGAGCCAGGCAAGTATTGTTAAACATTTTTTTAAATTAATTTCATAAAAAGATTGTAAGCTCCAGTATCTATAATGTAGAATATACAATTTTGTGGTGTGTTAAATAAAAACATGTATACCATTTGCACATATTGAAGTTATGTAAATGGTCTTCATAGTCCTTAAAACCGAAATTCTTATTACTTGCTCTCTTGACCTTATTAGATTAGTTATGATGTATTTAGGAAGTAAAATGTTTATATTAAATCAATTATAGTGTAATTTAAACGATATACTTTGAGTTTACAACAAAATTTAATGTGAACTAGATAACTAGGTGAATAAACAGTTATTGATAAGGGACAGATTAGTGTGTGTTTGGAAACAACAGGATCTACTTTGGCTCGGGAATTAATCTGAATGTAGAAAAAAGTGAGTGCATGAAACTATTTAAAAATGTTCCTTATTCTGTTATTTTTGTAAAGGTCTGTTTTGTTAAAACAATAAAATATGACGCACTTTTTTCAGGTAGAACATTAAAAACTAGCTATCGAATTTAAAATAGGCAAAAATTTTAGAAATATATAATTGCAAATACAATTTATTAAATTATTTTAAATTATTATTTTATTCATAGACCACACAGCATTGATGCAGCTAAAGTTTTGTTTTAAAGGATTTACTTTGTTATGAGCAGCTTTAGCTACTTCAAACCACCTTTCATAATTTTGAAACAAAAAATGTTTTAAACCTACGTTATATTTCTGCATGAGCATGCCATACATGGACTAGAGGCTACTAGAAAATGTTATAAGGTGTAGCAGTGTGTGGATAATAATGCCCAAAAACTGATCTTTGGCAAAGGCATAAAATTGCTGGTACAGTCAAGTAAGTGTTTGCTATAATATTGTACTACAGAAATTTTATTACATTAACTATATGAACTCATAGGACACGAAAATGTAAAAGTTACTTTTGAAAGAAGTTGAATTTTAATAGTCTATAGAAGTAGCTATTTAGCTTTTGTTTAGCACACAGCATCAGTGTTATTTTGCCTTTGAGTTTTATACTTGCCATGAGTATAAAACGCAATTCTTCTCATCATTTGCATTTAGGGTTTTTGAGCATAGCATTCAGTTCTTTATCTATTAAAGGTATAGGGTTTTTGGGTATAGGGTTCATTACTTTTATGTACTTATGTTTCCAGTAAAACTTAAACTTTTACAGTAAAACAGTAAAAAAAATTTAATATATGTTGACTAATAGAGAGATAATGAAAAGGGACTAAACAGTGTGTGACTGGATTCAACAAAATCTACTTTAGCTCAAGAATGAAACTGATTGTCGAAAAAAGTGAGTACAAAACCTAATCCAATTTATTTGTATGAATGTCAGTTTGTTGTGATGTAAAATATTATTTCTCAATACAATATTTTATAATATACTTTGACCCACAAACACCTTAAAAACTATGAGTAAATTTAGTGTTGTTTAGGGCAGAATTTGTTAGGTAAAAAAATATTTATTTTCGGATGAGTGTGCTATTCGTGGGGTATTTGATAAAGATTTCAAGGATGTGTGAATCCTAGTACTAACAAAATTATCTATGGGGATGGAATACAACTTATAGTGGAAACAGGCGAGTGTTTCTATTAAAATTTTCTACTCATCTATTATGTAAAATTTTCTTTTAATGTTGATCTTTATCATTTATATCAAGAAGTATTGAATGTATACTGTAGTACTACAAACTTTAAATATTGAAAGATTCCAACCAATTTTTGCTGCTAAACATCTATCTTGCTTAGGTTGTTTGTTCTCACAAAGCAGAAAATTCAAGAAAGACTAGATTTATTCCCTTATTCAAGAAGACAAAACAGTTTATTCCACACAGTACACATGAGTCTATACAGAGTAAAAGTTATAAAGTGTAGCAGTGTGTGTCTATTAATGGTGGAAAATTTACCTTTGGCAAAGGCACAAAACTGCTTGTACATTCAAGTAAGTGTTTTCTATAACATTGAATTACAGAAATTGCATTACATTAATGCCGTGAACCCATAGCATGTGAACTTGGAAAAATTTGTTTTGTAGAAAAGGGAATTCCTATAGCACATAAAAGTAGGTACTTAGATTTCGTTTGGGACACTGCATGAGTGTTATTTAGCCTTTGAGTTTTTAGTTTCTGGAAATCAAAAGTAAATATTTTGGGTCGGTTGCAAAATAATCAATGAATTAATTACCACAAGTATAAAACACAATTCTACTTAATTATTTACATTTTATCATTAGGGTTTTTGAATGTAGGATTAATTTATTTTGCGTGTATAGCTTTTTGGTATAGGGTTCATTACTTCTACAGTATAAACTAAATATTTACATTAAAATTTAATGTAATGTTGACTAATAGAGAGTTCATAATAACGGAGTAAACTGTGTGTGACTGGAGGCTACAAAATCAACTTTGGCTCAGTAATGAAACTGATGAAAAAAGCAAGTGTGTACACAGATTTTAATTCGATTTATTTGTGTGAAGGTCAGTCCGACATGATGCAAAATATTATTTTTCAATACAGTACTACACGGTACATTGACCTAAAGGCACCTCAAAAACTGTAGGTATCAGATTTAGTATTGTTTACAGCAGAATTTGTTAGGTAAAAACGTTTTGTTTTTTACCTGGTGTATTTGGTGTAGAGTATAGTTTTGTGTGAATACTGGTGCTACTAGGATTATTTTGGGGGCTGGAACACGACTTATAGTGGAAACTGGCAAGTGTTTCTATTCATATGTTATTCAGAATGTATGTTTAATGTTGATTTTTATTGTTTATAGAGTACCTGAGGTACAGTGTAGTATTGTAAACTGTAAACATCGAAAATATTTTCAAATGTTGAAAAATACAGGCCAGTCTTTGGTGCTAAACATATATGTTGTTAATTGTTAATTTTAGATTTCTGGAATCACAAAGATGCAAAATTCTAAAATGGCTAGATTTATTACCTTATTCAAGAAGACAACGTGGTTAATTGCCTACAGTACAAATGATTCCATGCAAGGAAAAGGTTATAAGGTGTAGCATTGTGTGTATAACACTGGTGGAAAATTGACCTTTGGAAAAAGTGCAAAACTGCAGGTACAGTCAAGTAAGTTTTGGCAGTAATGGAAGTTTTGTCTGTTTTGTAATTTATTACATTCATTTCACGATATGAAAGAATAGATTGTAAAAGTGCAAAAAATAGTTATTTATGAATTAGGATTTTGAAAATATCTATGTGTATACTTAGTTAAGGTGGATATGGAAGTCTTATCCTTGAATTTGCATGAAATTTATGCATATTCATGTCATATTTATTCGATTACTGCATTAATATTGTTATTTATAATATACTATACCTTAGGCTTGGTCACTGGAACAAAATTCAATTAAGGATACCAGTTTACATTGATCAATTAAAAAAAATATATTGTTCAGGGATAGTACAGTGTGTGACTCGCACTGGGGTTGACAAAATCTATTTTGGCTCTGGAATCAACCTAATTGTTCAAACTAGTAAGTATTTTCTGGAAAAATATGTAGGGTATTTTCCTTATTTTGGTTCACTTATTTTTATCTAAGGATTAAAAAACATAGGAATGTTTGTCCACGTATGTATGTAAACATGTTTCTAATAGTAGACGTGCTTTTAAATATGGACAAATGCTAGAGCGAATAAACAGAATGATAGATTTCTACTATAATCTTAATAAATATGTTTAAGATTTAGGGAAAGAAAAAAAAATCATCCAAAGAACTCAAAAGACTGATTGAGACTAATTATTTGAATGATTGGTTAGTTTAGGATAGATTCTAACAATATATCAGTGTTTTGAATTAACTAATAGCTCAGCTAATATACTAAAGGGCAATAAGGTAACCCACCTCTTGGGTTAGAAGCTTCTTGTTGCTTGGTAATATACTGTGTGACTACAAGTGGATTGAATAAGCTCATCTTTGGTAAAAGCATAAAGTTGATCATTGAAACAAGTAAGTAATTATATTTTGGCATGTTAATTTGAGTGAAATATTTGCTATATTTTTGGTCAGTGTTAGTAGTGTAATGTACAGACTTTGCAGTACCAAACTTATAGCTGAATCAGGCAAGTGTTATTTCATATTTAGTTTAAAAATGCACAACATCAGATAATCATTTTCATGCATGGTGTGCGCAAGGCCTTTTTTGTTTGTTAAGATGAAAACTGTATTTAAAACAGTTGTTCAAATGCCCTCAGAAATAATGATATCACCAAAAATAGTGAAATGTTTTTACATAATTTCACTAAAATATGCAGTTACTTTGCTCTTTTGCTGATAATTAATTCCAGTGAGTAAATGCTTTATTTACTATATATTTATTCTGCATGTTTTCTGTTTGCTGCACTCATTTTAGACATTTTACAATAGAGCTGGTCTTATAGCACAAGTGCTCAAACTGGTAATTTAAGCGGTCTCACAATTATCTTGATTTATAGGCCTCAATTTTTTTAAAAATCAAACTAAATTACCAACATTTCGAAACATTAATGATCTAGAGATCTAAAGTATCTACTAGACTCCCACTGATGTTTAAATATGCATGTATAATATAAAACAAATTTAGTACTTGTTTCTAATATATGATTTGACAAATAAGTTAAAATAGATCTAACTTATGAATAATCAGTATTCACTAGTGATGAAAAGCTTTGTTTGTTAAAATTAGGTAGTATGCAAAATAATATAATTTATTTAAAAGCTTATTTTAGATAGAACTATACTCCATGTAGATACTATAAATTCATCCTTTGAATTTAAAAGAAATAAAAATTTGATAAATCAAATATATCTCTACAACAAAAAAATATACCTAGAATTATTGATCAAGGTCAGAACACTGTGTGACTGGTACTGGAGACTGGAAACTCTACTTTGGCTCAGAAATCAAGCTGACTGTAGAGAAAAGTAAGTGTGCAACAAATTTCATGTTTGCATTTTCATATTATTGGCTGAAAAAAAATTACATTAAAACTGTGGCTCTTTAAATTTCTGCAGTCAGGCATCTCAACTATTATAAAAAATATTGGACCAATTACAACAAAAATACCTTTTATAAAGTAGTATTAGCCAGTTCAAGTCAATAACACTGGCGCACATATCGTTAATCTCACATATTGTTAACCGTATATATCATAATTACAACCTTCAAAAAAAAGTACTTCTATTTATGTTCCTACTTGTAACAAAATTAATTGTAAAATATTGCTTTAGAACAGAAACCTCATGCACAGGAAAATTACATTTATTAAAGTGTCAACGTTAAGAAAGCAGCACACTACCAAATTGAGCGGAATGCTTTAGAATGATTATGTTATGCAGTTTGACATGGTGTGAATGATGGAACTGGATATGGAAAGTTGATCTTTGGATCAGGCATAAAACTTATAATCAATTCCAGTAAGTATAATGTTGTACACATTATATACTGTACCTCTGAGCATTTTGATGGTTTATTAATTACCTGACCCATGTTATAAATTTAACAAAATGGCATTTAATTGTTAAATTATACATCTTGGTTTTTAGTAAATTCAAACGTTAAATGCATACATTTCTATCAAAAAAGATATAAACTTGTTAGAATATGAATACGATGCCATAAATGTAAAATATGTGGTCATTCGCTCACAGCATGTTATAAAAATGTATGCACTTCATATTCCAACATTGATTATTATGATATGCTATTAACATAATAGACATATATATGTTTTAGTGTTAAATATATATTTTTTTTATCATAATAGAATCTAATAGAAATTAACTATATGTTCTAAAATAAAATATATAATAAAAACCATAGAATTCAAAGAACTATCATAGAATTATTGATCAAGGCCAAAACAATGTGTGACTCAAGGTGTAGGCGGGAAACTTTACTTTGGCTCAGGAACCAAACTGAATGTTGAGAAAAGTAAGTGATCAAAACAACAACAAAAAAAAACAAATAGTATTTTAAAACTATTATTTTAGTTGTTTGCAGCCTATTTTGTTTTCGTGGTAAAATAAAAATATGCAGGATGTACCTCACAACAATGGATCTTAATCTTTATTATTTTTAGACCGTTACTCATTTAACTGTACATTAATTATCATAGATCACCAAGTACCGATTTAGAATAACTAATTATCAGAATTAAACAATAATTTAGTAGAACAACCCTTTAAACATATGTTGGAGCAATATAACTCCAAGTCCAAAAAAACAGTTTTTTTTTAACCCTGAATCTTTTAATAATTGATTGGTCCTAAGGTGATATTAGTTAAAACATTCTGGTTATTAAAGTACTAATATAAGGTTCAAATACTTTTAAATCATGTAATCAGTCATCCATCATTATAACGTATACTGGCTCAGTTTGTACACTGAACAACAATACATGATGCTACCAATCAGGGTTCTTGTTGCTGGTCTTTATACTGTGTGACTACTGGAACTGGATCTTACAAGCTAATCTTTGGCGCTGCCACAAAATTAATAATTGAAACAAGTAAGTAATATTTATACAGCAGTGATCAGTACAGTTTAAATGTTGATTTTCTAGCTGGGAGTGAATACTGTAAATGTAAGTAATTTAATACCTTGAGCTAAGCACTGACTCAAAAAGCTTATATTTACAATTGCAATGTTATTAACCAAGGTGCAAACTTAACTTTAGCAAATTGTAATCCTTGGCAAGATTCAGGACATGTTCCCCCCCCCCCCCCTATAGATTAAAATGTAAAATTAATTTCACCCATATTATGGTTCATATTTGGGGGGGAGCATGTTTTGGTACACATATACATGTAACTAAGGACGACAAGCTTAATATAGTATAAATAATGTAAAACTATAAAGTAATATCAAGTTACGTTATAACTTCCTATTCTGAAATGTGTTTGTAGCTAGATTAATCTAATACATGTCTATTTTTAAATAATATATATAATACTTGTTCAAAAGAGGCATCAAAATGTTTCATTTGTATTGGAAAACCAATGTAAGCTTGAGACCAAAGAATAACAGCACAACAGTATTACTAAGTTAAACATCATAGGAATTGTCATTGTAATACATACATGCATAAGTAGTAGAACAAGCATTACAGTAGTCTGTACCAGTTACTGCATGACAATTTACATATTATCCACATAATATTCATGATGCATAAAACCTTCTATTTACATTTTTACTTGCAACAAAAGTAAATAAAATATTTGTACAGTATTTCTTTAGAATACAGAATTGTGGCTCAGAAAAATGACATTATTTCAAATATAAACATTCAGATACCATAATGTCACTAAACTAGGGGGAATTATGTTCCCTTTGCAGTTCTATTTGCAGTAGACTTAATGTTATGTACTTTGACACTGTGTGAATACTGGAGGATATGGAAAGTTGATCTTTGGATCAGGCATAAAAATAATTATCAATTCCAGTGAGTATAATGCTTTATTTATTATACTGTATATTCCATTGAGCTTTTCCAGGGATCATTACTTGCTTGTCTTGTGTTATGCATTTTATATGGGTTTATTGAGAATATTACACATCTTAAATATAAATGATTAATAAAAAAAAGAATTTAAACAACAAAAGTACTGATATAAAATCTCACATACTGGGAAAAAAATGTGCAAGAAAGCAAATAGTGTGCAACTAAAATAAATAGTTTTTTTCAGAGCTCAGTCATTTCTATTACTGTAGTTTACAGTTGTGTTAGTGGCAGAAAACCCTTTTTTTTTTAGAGTTGGATTAATTTCCTCGCAAAATCAATAATGTAAAACCCCTTAGCATAGATTTATAACCATAATCAAATTATTCAACTATAATAAAATGTAATGTTAATAATGGGCTGTGTTTCCAACTACTGCAAAGAATTAATCAAACAAACCATTTTCCCCCCATTTATATTATGGCCTTAAAAATACCGATTAAAGTTTTCCTTTGTCATATTTAGGCACTGTATTATTACATATGAAAGCAATTAAATATTTTTTATATGAATTAATGGGTTTGTCCATGAAGAAGTCAACCTACAGTATAAGGCTTCTTGTTAGTGGGTTTTATACTGTGTGACAGCTGGAACTGGAATTAGGATAATTTTTGGCAAAGGCACAACATTATTCATTGAAACAAGTAAGCTACATTTATTAAACTTCAGTCTGTATAATTTTGAAATTGAATTTGCTGTCAATAGTAAATGTAGATTTCAATTTCTACTGTACATTAATACTTGAAACTGTGACTATATATTTTTAACGAGTCTTTGTTCAGATGACTTATGAATAACAATAGACATATGTATGCAAAAATGTCTTTATTTTAGCAAAAAATTGCATAATTAAAAAATATACAGAGTAAATTTAGCTAATAAAAATAATATCGGTTAATTATATTTTGCTTACTAATAGCATTAGATCATAATTACATCATTCAATTCAATACTTATTTACCTTGGTTTAAAAAATATCTAATTTTGCATGATATATTTAGGTAGTGGCATAGGATAATAAAATGACGCATTTTTAAACAAAACATTTACAATCTATTATCTAAAATTATTGATCAGGGTCATAACACTGTGTGAGTGATAGTGGAGGACGGAGACTCTACTTTGGCTCAGGAATCAAACTGTATGTTCAGAAAAGTAAGTGTATAACATCAAATAGTGTTTTTATAACAGTTCTAATAATTTGTTGGTTAGTTATGCTTTAGCTTTTAGTTTGAAGACTGAAGCACTACTGCACAATCTTGTAAATTCTTACTTAAACATTATAGATTATCTTACATTTAAAATCTTCCTAGAAAATTTTCCTGAGCTGAAGTTAATCATATTACTGGCATATGATATTGCAAATCTACTGTCCACAAATTGTACAAAAATAAATTTGTCCAATATAAATTCAATGAAAATGTAACTAGATTATCACTTTAGAATAGAGGATTGTTGCTCTGGACATATTTGGCAGTGTATTGAATTTTATAATATCATAAGGCATAAAGGTTTTTTGCTAAAGTCCCAATAATGTGTGAATGCTGGAGGTGTATATAAGGTTTTCTTTGGCACAGGCATAGTGCTGACAGTTCAAAAAAGTAAGTGACCAATATTAAAGTAATACCTTTTATATATTTGTCAAATAACCAAAGTTAAAACCTAATTAGATGATAAATTGAACTGGATTAAATAAATTCAGACATGTTTCCAGGAGTCTGAGTATCTGGTAGAAACAAACTTGTGTTTATTATTGTACAATAGTATACAAAATATAATATATACACAGTGTATGTATTATATTTAGGGCTTTGACTTAAAATGATCGTGTTTAGATAAAAATACAGTACAAATGTCTACTGTACATATTCAAAACTAAATGAAATAGAATATATAAAATTTACCTGCAATATATTATGCAAAAGACAATATAGTTAATGATTAGTGCCAGAACATTGTGTGACTGATGCTGGAGGCTGGAAACTGTACTTTGGCTCAGGAATCAAACTGACTGTTGAAAAAAGTAAGTGCAACTAAGAATCAAATATTATCCCTTTATATTTATTTTTGCACATTCTTTGACGTTATAAGAGATATAAGAGAACTAAGTTTCACAATTTAAAATAAAAGGATCTAGAATCTAGTATTATCGATCCAGGCCACAACACTGTGTGTCTGGTAGTGGAGGATGGAGACTCTACTTTGCCTCAGGAATCAAACTCAGTGTTCAAAAAAGTAAGTGTGCAACATCAAATAGTATTTTAGAAACTTATAATAATTTGTTGAAGTAAGCTTTTAGTTTGAAAACAGAGTTTCTCTGAAGCACCACAGCATCATCTTAAAATCGTAGTTAAATCTTGGGTAAAAGAAACACTAATTAGCATTGTACCTGATCTTACCTTAAAAACATAACACACAAAATGCACAAAAATTCTTGTTTGTCCTTGTTACAAAATTCAGTGAAATTTAGCTAGCCTACTTTGTAGTAGAGAATTGTTGTTTAGGAAAGTTACAGTGTGTGACTGACTCTGGAACTCGGAGAATCTACTTTGGCTCTGCAACGAAACTTATTGTTGAGAGAAGTAAGTAGTAAAGTAGAAAAATACTGACTTTAATCTGCTAATAATTGGCTAAAAAAGAATTGTAGGAAGAACAATGCGTTATTATGCATGCAGTATACTGTATGTACTCACATAATGTATTATTATATCCCTATCCAAAAAAAATAACTACATATATTCTCTAGGGTATCAAGATAACTCTTTTCATTGTAGGATGTAATTTGACATATACTGTACTGAAGCAGGGAATAATAATGACTCGGACCATCAATACTATGAGAGTTAGAAATGTAAATTTATTTTTTATTAATGTTTATTAATTTGTTGTTATGTTAATGATTTACAGTAATATACTGTACATCCTAAATTGCAATAGAGGAAATTGCAGCAAAATGTATCAGAGTGATCATATGTTTTTAGAGTTATTGTTTAGGGGAAGTTGAGTGTGTGTCTAACACAGGAGACAGAAGAATCTATTTTGGATCTGGAATCAAATTAATCATTGAACAAAGTAAGTGTTTAACATAGATTATGACAAAAAATGTCAGAAGATTAATCTTTTAAAGGGTGATACAGTGGGAATACCAAAAAAATGTAAAATGTTAATTGATTGTCCATAATGTAACATCAATAAACTACAGTCAATTAAACTAAAACATGGGTTATATTATGTTATGGTAAGGCATAAACCCAAAATGGCTATTGACAAGAATTGATTTCCTATGTAAGAAAGTTTTTGCTGCAAGTCTCCATAATGTGTGAATGCTGGAGGTGGATATAAGATTTTCTTTGGCACAGGCATAATGCTGACAGTTCAAACAAGTAAGTTACTGATATAAAATTTTGAAAATGATCATTGTTAAAAACTAATTACATTGTAAATTGGACTGGTTGAAATGAATTCAGGCAAGTCTCCAGAGTTGTTAGTTTTGTTTGTTAGATACAATCAAAATGAGTAAAAAAATTTTCGGAATGTTGTCATTTGCATAAAACATTTTGCAAAACAAAATATGACACAGTAGATAAATTACATTTCGGCAGTGGCATATGATATTGTAGGAATAGTTTATTATTTAAAATTGTATTGTTGCCTCGCACCTACAGGGTCTGGGGTCATTCCCGCCTCGGGTTCTGTATGCATGGAGTTTGCAAGTTTTCCGTGTGCTTGGTGGGTTTCCTCTGGGTACTTCGGGTTTCTCCCATAGTCCAAAGACATGCAAATTATGCTAATTGGAATTCCCAAAATTGCCTGTAGTGTGTGAATGTTGACCGGAGGTTGTGAACCATGGTTGTGAACCACGGTTGTGAACCACGGTTGTGAAAATGGGAATAAATACAGTGAAAGTATACCTTGGCTCAGGAATCAAACTGACTGTTGAAGAAAGGAAAAGGGGAACTAAGATATTAGCACTTTATATGTATTTGCATATATTCTTTGTTCTAATATACTTACGCACTTATGCAATGCCTGAGAAACTCACGAGGCTTCTTGTTGTTGGGTTATGTACTGTGTGACTCAGAGTGGAGGTTATAGGCTCATCTTTGGCAAAGGTACAAAGTTAGTTGTTGAAAAAAGTAAGTAATTTAAATTATTAATTGTTACTGCATTTAGTACATATATAGTATATATATAGTATATAACTCTACACAAATATATAAAAAAATATTCTGGCCTCATGTCACTTTTACATATTGCTATTATGTTTGTTTTACTAAAATTCCATAAATTCCATTTAATTATCAACATAACTTTGGCCCATTTGTAATAATCAGTTGGATTTTAACAAGAGTTCTGTATGTCCTCAAACTGTATGTCCTTAATCTTAATATTAAGCTTAAATATTTAACAACTTTCAATACCTTTCAACAAATTACTTCACATCTATCATATGCATTGTCTTAGCAGTAAGCATGTTTTTGTGCAGACCTATAACCATGTGTGACATACTCTGGGCAGAAAATTATATTTGGAAAAGGAATACAAATGACAATAATTTCAGGTAAAGTTGCAATGTAAAATTTTTATTTTAAATGTTTTTGATCTCTAAAAATACATAGCTACTTTTAGCTAGTATCAACTATATTGGCACAAAAAGTCCATTGAAATATTTCTCTGAAGCATCAAAATGCAAAGATCAAAGGCTACAACATACAAATGACCAGTTAAAACAGGTCATAGTGAACGACACTACTGGTAGCTGATATAAAAAAGTTACTCTCCAATTTTGCAGAACACTAAAATAGTAAAAAATAGAACTATTTACATTTTGACTCGGCACTCATTGTTTAAAATAAAATCAAATAAAATACAGAGCTACCACTTTATAAGAGAGGATTGTTGCACTGGATAATAACAGTGTGTGATTAACATTGGAGCTCAGAAAATCAATTTTGGCTCCGGAATTAAACTGACTGTTGGAAAACGTAAGTGAAACTTTTGAAAAAAATAAATAAAAATAGTTGTTAGGTAATATAAACTTGGACCCTATGTAAGATGTTTTATGCTTTTCCCCCCAAATTTTAGATTTTCTTAAGACATTATAGGATTTACTAATAAATGTACCAGATAATAAGTAACATATTTACTAACAAAGTTTGTTTTGCCATAGGTACAGTGTTTGACTTACCGAGTTTAAAATGTTTGAATGACTTTCATTCAAAACCTACCATAGAATATTTTATGTGGTTGTGTAACTATGCATGGTTGAAATAGCTTTAAAAGTTTGTAGAAGGAGACAAAAACAAAATAAATTTGATTCCTGAGCTAAAATAGATATATGCTAGATACTGTGCATAGAATGACCAATTTGGGGTACTGCTGCAATGACACTAGATTTGTTGTAAGCAAAATTTTCTAAGAACAGGTCTCTACTGTAAGCGAGTTGTATTTAGTAAAGGAACAAGTTTTTATTAACAAACAACTCATGCTCAAAATGTATTGGAGACTAAAATATATCTGTCAATGTGTGAGCAAGTTCCTATTTTAAGCACATATTATAAAATGCACGAGTGAATTTTACTCAAATGTATGAGCATAACCATATTACTGAAGAGTTATTGCTTAATGACAGTGTACTGTGTGACTAACAATAGAATCTATTTTGGCTCTGGAATCAAATTACTCACCGAATCAAGTAAGTCCTAATCTTTCCAACTGTGACATGTATTTGGCCGCCTAATTAAATAACCTGTTTGTGTAAAAAATTCTAAAATACATTTTTAATACATTTTATTTATTGGAAAATAATAATCACCTTAGGCACGGACACAATTTAAATGTACTATGAAAGTATGTATGATAGAATAAATATGTAATAGGAATGTACATACTATATTTGGGGAACGATGTTTAATATATAGATGGAATTAATTTGCTTCAAAATGTGTCAAAATACTTCTTTGTGCTTGTGTAACAATGACTGACATGCAATGAAATTATGCATGTTAATCTAACGTATCAGAGAAATTATGTGATCCAAGAGTTATTGATTAAGGAAAGCTTAGTGTGTGACTAATGCGGGAGACTGGAGAATTTATTTTAGCACGGGAATCAAATTATTCACTGAACCAAGTAAGTGTTTTACATAAAACTTTGAGACTTCTAGAAACTTAATTAAATTTATGTTTAAAACAAACAACCTTTGTTATGTACACAAAAAGAACACATACACCAAGATACAACTTTAGTAAACTTTCTACAATGTAATCATTGTTTAAAATAAAATCTAATATCTTCGCCAGTTAAGGAAATTGATCGAATAATTATTGTCTGAGAATATGAGAGTGTGTGACACAAGGAGTTCAGAAACTCTACTTCAGTTCTGGAGTTAAACTCATTGTTGAGACAAGTAAGTGTCTAATTAAACAATTGTGAAAAGATAACAAATAGATATCATGTAATTTTTTATCATTATAGTTTTTTCCAAAACCCGCTATGCGTCTTCCCAAAAGCATTCTCAAAGTTGGTGTAGTACTAACGCATAATACATAGCTACTTGTAGTGAGTCTACTGTACATCAAATTTGCAAAACAACTGCATAGAAGTCTCACTTTGACTCTGTAGACTTTGGAGACCTGAAGCACTACAGCACAAAAATGATAATTAAATGTTGGGAGGAAAAAGAATTGCATTAAACACAGTTTAGCAGTTAAGACATTTTTACATTTTAACTATGTTCGAAATATAGACTAAATACTATGAAAATATTGTATGTTTTAAGATAAAATGTTTTAAATTGTATGTTATTTCAATATGTTTTCACATCATAACATAAAATAACTTTTATTCTACATGTTTACTTTAAACATTTCACAGTATAATGTAAAAATATCTTGATAAAAATTTCAGGTGAAAAAAAATTTCATGAAACCTGTTTTTAAAATTATTCCTCTGTGGCAGCAATGAGCTTAGGCCTAAAAGAATGCAACTTCTATTTACATTTATTTCTACTATGCAATCTACGTTTTATTATTTTGATTAGAAATTTAGCTTGAGAACAGATCATTACTGCTTAGGGACATAATAGTGTGTGACAAATGGAGTCCAGAAAATCTACTTCGGCTCTGGAATCAAGCTTATTGTTGAAACAAGTAAGTGTACAACGAAAATACTTACAAAAACTTTTAATTAGGTAATACATAGTCAAATACAATATAATGTGCATTATTGTTTTTGGTTTGCAACTTACTCATGTAGTTGTAAGTACAATGCTTGATTTCTAGATATGCAGGGACAAAACTTAAAATAATTTCATATGGGTAAAATCACTGGATAAACTGTTATAGACAAGCAATGTACTGTTGTGCTGATCAAAAATTTAATATTTTAAAAGATTTTGTGTACATTGTATTACTGCTATAAACAGACTTGTAATTTGATACAACTTTCTATAAAACATCTATTGCAAGATTTCAATTTAGATACTGTAACATACTGTATGTTGTAGTATGTTATTCATTCAGGTGACCAATATATTTTAATTAATTCGATATATCCAATGTACTAGTAGCAAATTTCCCAGGAATTATTGTTTAGGGACAGTACAGTGTGTGACTGGCTCAGATTGGAGAATCTATTTTGGCTCTGGAATCAAAGTAGCCATTGAATCAAGTAAGTCTTTACATTGACTACCTTGACTACAAAAACTGAATTGTAAAGCAAATTTTTCTAACCATTATATGTGTAGAGCTGTTTACAAATAAATTAAAATTTTATTTCATTTTAGGTAATGTAATCAAACTAAAGTCAAGTAGATATTCCACTATGCTATGGCATATATTATGAGGAGGTCAAGTAAACTGTTGAAATAAAACAATATTGGCTGATAAGATTCATTTATTATGCAAGAAGGATTTTGCTGCATATCCTCATAGTGTGTGACTTCTGGAGTTGGATATAAGATGATCTTTGGCACAGGCATAGTGCTAACAGTTGAAACAAGTAAGTTGTGGACAATTAATGGAAAATTTAATTAAAGTCATGCAAATAGCAATTGACTAAAATAGCAATACTCCACATTTATGTTCTCTATAGCTCTTGTTCTCTGTTTAAAATTATGCAGAAGTATTTTAGTGGGTACCCATAGATTTAAGATGTTTAATATGTACATGAGTGAACTTGAGATTGAAGCATCACATTTACAAAGATCAAAGAAAGAAAAAAAAATCCTTGCTAAAATAATATAATCTCTGTTTATGCTACCACCATCTAGCTATTATTTAAAATAAAAACAGATGGATTTTTGACTCCAATATATCAGAGACTTATTGCTCAGGAAAATAACAATGTGTGGCTATTGGAATCGAGAGAATCTACTTTGGTGCCGGAATCAAACTTTTGGTTGAGACAAGTAAGACACTATAAAAAATTCTGAACAGAAATCTAGAAATAAGGTTTAAAAGTATAATTTTCTGATGTTTCTGGGAGGCTGGGCTGAGTTTAGGTTGGATTGACTACTGGCATGTGATAAGGAAAATCTACTGTACATTAATTGTAATGTTCTTTTGAGCATTACATAATGCATTACATAGCATCAATTCTACACAGTGAAACATACAACTTACATTTACATTTCTATCGTGCAATCAGTATTTAAAATCAAATTTGATTAAATATACCAGTAATAATGCTTTAGATTAGATATTTTTTGCTTAGGAAAATAACAGTGTGTGACTGATGGGACTAGGAGAATCTACTTTGGCTCTGGCATCAGACTTATTATTGAGAAAAGTAAGTGGCTAACAAGTATCAAAAATAAAACAAATAATCAGAAAAAAACACATATACTCAAGGACACTGTAATATATTTTAATAGGTGTAATTTATTTTAACAAATCCTATCATAAGTGTACAAAAAGACATTTTGTCAGTCTGTAATCTTTTGCACTAGCCAATGCTAACAGTTAAAAGCAATAGTTTTTTAAATTATGATATTAAGTTGTATAAAACATAGTTTTACTAAAACTTATTTAAATGATTCTGAAATAATCCATTTTCATTAATCTTAATTAATTTTGCCTCTCTTCAAAGTTTAATATTTAAAATAACATAAAAATTGTTAAACCAATTAAAGCACAAATTATTATGCTAAAATACACCATAAGATATTAGCAATAAAACATCAAACTTTCATTCAGCATTCATAGTATAAGGAAATTTGAGATCACACTTCTTGCTTTGGGTTTGTACAGTGTGTGACTAGCTCTGGGAATTGGAAAATTTATTTTGGACAAGGAATCAAATTGTTTGTTGAAGCAGGTAAGTCTTCAAGTATTTTGATAATAAATAGCTAATATTTCTTCAGTTCTGGTAAGTTGATAAAGTAATATTGGACAATTTGGAAGTCCTAATATTATTCCTTTTATGCAAAGCACCAAAAATTATGCTTATTTTAATAAGTTGTAGGGACAAAACTCAAACTAATTTCAAATAGGTAAAATTAAACTGGTTGAAATGTTATAGGCAGTGAATGAAATAAGCAATGTACTGTAGTGTCGCTCTAAAAGTGTATATTTTAGAAGATTTTGTGTATATTGTGAATGTCAGTACCATAAACAGATTTGCATTTTATAAAACTTTCTATAAAACATTAATTTCAAGATTTGCATTTAGATACATATGTTGTATGTTAATAATTTATGTCAGGAACATATTTTAATGAATTCAATATAGCAATTTTAAATTGATGTCATTAAATGCAGTACTTAATTGTAACTGACACGATCGTAGCAGTCATATGTCCCAGGAATTATTGTTTAGGGACAGTACAGTGTGTGACTGGCTCAGACAGGAGAATCTATTTTGGTTCTGGAATCAAAGTAGCCATTGAATCAAGTAAGTCTTTAACTTACATTGAGGGGGAAAAAATGCAAAAATAATCTCTCTAACCATAATATTTGTAGAGCCATTAATGAAAATTTTATTTATTGGCTACATTGCATTATCAATGCAGAATGTAATGTTATCTCCTAAAATAAAGTAGATGTTCCACTATGCTATGGCATATACAGTATTATGAGGAGGTCAGGTAAACAGGTAAAAATTAAAATAAAACAATAATAGCTGATAAGACTCATTGTTATGCAAGAAAGATTTTGAGGCACATCCTCATAGTGTGTGACTTCTGGAGCAGGATTTAAGATGATCTTTGGCACAGGCATAGTGCTAACAGTTGAAACAAGTAAGTTGTGGACAATTAATGGTGAATCATTAACAGTTCTGTGTTTTTGGTAAAAGATCACAAATATAGCAAATAGCAATGACTAAAATAGCAATAGTCCATATTTATGTTCTCTGTTCCTGTTGTTCTCTGGTTAAAATTATGAAGAGGTATTTTAGAATATAACCACAGAATATAGGAAAAAAACCTGCATTGAAATATTTGCTTTGTACATGAGAGAGCTTGAGAAACGTCACATTACAAAGATCAATATGTTTAATAAGTTTAATAATACGTAATGGTTACTACCTATAGAGCAGATAGTATCTTCTGGGAAGATGGGCTGAGTTTAAGTTGGATTGACTACTGGCATGTAATAATGTAAATCTGTTCATTGATATACTGTTCATTAACTGTAATGCTAAAAAATATATAGTAAAACATATAACTTTCATTTACATTTCTACCATGCAATCAGTATTTAAAAACAAATTTGATCAAATATATCAGAATTAATGCTTTAGATTAGATATTTTTTGCTCAGGAAAATAACAGTGTGTGACTGATGGAGTTGGAAGAATTTACTTTGGCTCTGGCATCAAACTTATTGTTGAGAAAAGTAAGTGGCTAACAAGTATCAAAAATAAAGCAAGTAATTAGAAACTACACCTATATTTTTAATATACAGTATATATAGTCTTTGCAAACAGTTCAAACAATTATGTTGCTGGTACTAAATTGTATAGAATGTACAGTTTAAACATTTACTACGAGTACTACAAAAAAATATTTAAAAAATCAATTTCAGTTAATCTAAATTGTACCTCTCCTCAAAGTTTAATATTTAAAATGGCTTAAAAACCAAAATCAAAGCACACAAGTTATGGTAAAACACAACATCAGTCAGTAGCAATTTAATTTCAAATCCTTGATACAGCATACTACATATAAAAATTTGGGATATACTTCTTGCTCTGGGTTTGTACAGTGTGTGACTAGCTCTGGGAATAAGAAAATTTATTTTGGATATGGAATCAAATTGTTTGTTGAAAAAGGTACGTCTTCAAGTATTTTGGCAATAAAAAGCTTATATTTTTTTCAGTTATGGTAAAGTGGTAAAGTAATATTCTACAATATGAAGGTATTAATATTATTACTTTTATTTAAAGCACTTAAAATTATGCATATTTTGTTTGTCACTGTTCTTGATATTAGATATGTTGGCATTGTGAAACATGCTATAAATGTGACATTAGGTTCTGTTAGCATTTGGATTTAAATGTTTATTTAATGATAGAAGATATTTTTTGATAATGTTTGGAAATAGTATAGTCTTGGACATGCTATGGAAATGTGTAAATGTAATCTCAGTCCGGAATTTTAAAACCATTGGAATCATTTTGCACTATTTGAAAATATTGAATTACAGCACATTGCCAAGGCAACATGGTGGCTTAGTGGTTAGCATTGTTGCCTTGCACCTCCAGGGTCCGGGTTCGATTGTGTGCATGGAGTTTGCATGTTCTCCCTATGCTTGGTGTGCCGGTTTCTACCCACAGTCCAATGACATACAGATTAGGCTAATTGGTGTTCCGAAAATTGCAGTGAATGTTTGTGTGCCCTGCAATGAATTGGCACCCTGTCCAGGGTGTACTCTGACTCATGTCCTAAGTTTTTTTGTATAGGCTCCAGGAGACCCCTGAGACCTTGTATACAGGATTAAGTAGTATAGAAGATGAGTGAAATTGTGAGCATGTTGCCATCTTGCAGTTTTATTTTCCCTGCTTTAAAATTGAGCTAAGGTTGATATCTGAGTGATTTAGTACACATGATGGCAATTGATAAACTGGCATCTCATCTATGGGTGTATTCCAATCATGTGGCTAGTATTGCATAACCCTGACTAGGATAAACAATCACTCACTCACTCACTCATCTTCTATACCGCTTAATCCTGTAATGGGGGGGACCTGGAGCCTATCCCAGGAGACTTAGGGCACGAGGCAGGGTACACCCTGGACAGGGTGCCAATCCATCGCAG
>JAOVVB010000043.1:23415896-23433410 GCA_028570985.1 Heterobranchus longifilis
CTTAGCCCAATTTTCCAGCAATTCTCTATGCTTAGATCCTTGTTACCGACCACGCTTTGTTTTCCTGACCTCGCTCTTGCCTCACGTCTCGGATTTTCACGCTCACGGACTGTTCACGGAATTGTTCGACCATTGCATGTGTTTAACGACTACGAACTCAGATCACGGACTCTCTCTTGCCTCTTCAGCTTTGAACCCGACTCGCATTCGACCATGAGGAAATCCTGTGAAACCACCCACCAACCTGTGCAGTTTCTCCTCGCTCTCTCCGGCTCTCCTCGCTTCCGCATTCCTGCACGAGCCACTCCGCACTCAAGGCTCTCTCGCCAGCTCTCTGTGCTTTCGCATTCCTGCGCGACTCACGCGGCACATGGAGCCATCATAGCTCTCTCTCCGCCCACACAGCTTTCCCACTCGGTACTACAAACACTGCCGCGCGCAGTACATTATTAAAACCACAGCATCAACCATTCAGCCCATTTCAAGGTTCATTTCTAAGCAGCACATATCAAAATAAAATCCAAGGATTCTCCTCACTGCAACTGGATCCATCACGCCCTCTAGCGAGCCTGACAAATAGTCTTGTTTTTGATTTCATCTACTATGCATTTAAATTATATCTGCTATTTTTTTTAACTCACTTTGACTTACTTGCGATTTTCACTACATTTATTCCCTTATACTGTATACATCATTGCACTAAGTTATAGGTCTGCTTTATTTATTTATTTATTTTTGTCGTCCAGTCATCCATATCTAGATAGTCAATATAAGAAGAAATGTTTGAGAAGACAATTTTATTTGCTGGGGAGCTGTAGTGGCAAACCAATATATGCTCATTGTTAACAGAAAAAAAAGTCAAGATGCCAATCACACTAACAAGCTCTACATATCACACTGCTTCTCTGTCGCACCGGGCAAGGGCACATAGCGCGAGAGAGAGAGAGAGAGAGAGAACTGTGTCAAGTTTTTTGTACAGTGCAGTTGGATTTCCTGTCACTGTGGGCACCAGAGCACAGTAGTATATTGCAGAGTCTGATACAGCAGCAGAGGAGATGAGCAGATCCACTTGTTTAATTTTATCATCAATGGTAGCAGATAGACGTGGTGGCATAGGGTTAGTTTTACCTCCACTGGGCACAATGTAAAGAAGGTATGCAAGGTTCAGTTTTAGATCGTGTTTGTACCATTACAGGCTGTTTGTTGAAGTACTCTTTTTGTAGCTGCAGGACAGAGTAACATTATCACCTTCAGCTACAACTTTATGGGTTAAAAGTGGCTCTATTGGATTTGCCGTAGAGTCACCTGTCATGGAGAAGAGATGAAAATATTTTGAACCTTATCTTTAACACAAGAAAGTTTTATACAATTAGACCAACATTCTTATTTTTCCTAACTCCACATAGATTAATGAATCCTAAGTCTCCTTAAGTTGAATCCTTTCTGAAATAACACAAAGTCAATTTTAACTCACCTAATGAAAGCCACAGACACGTAAATATAACAGTGAACATGATAAATGAGTGAAAGACAAATGCCAATATGTTGAGAGCTTCCTGCTTGCTTTTATGTGAACATGTTAAAAGTACATTAAGCTCCACCCCAAAAGATCACATGATACTGTTAACAATGTTTTTGACAGATTGTTATCTCAATGCTGTTTTCTGGCTTTACATTTAGTCAAACATGGGGAATCTGTAAATTTAGGCGAAGTCAAACTGAAATAAATGATTTATAGAATTATAATCTACGTATCAGATATACAGGTGTGTCTCAATAAATTAGAATATCATCAAAAAGTTAATACCTATATCTGAGTAATTCAATGAAAAAAGTGAAACTCATGTATAATATAGATTTATACACAAACATATTTCAAATGTTTATTTTTTAGTTTTTTTATTAATTTTGATGATTATGGCTTACAGCTAATTAAAAACCCAAAAGTCTCAGAAAATTTGAATATTGTGAAAAAATTCAATACAGTATGTGTGAGTACAATTTACTGATAGTGTAACACTCTAAGCAGCTTCATGATCCTTGAAATGTTCTCTCAGTCTCGTTCAGTAGCGTACACAATCGTGAGAAAGACTGTTGACTTAACAGTTATCCAGAAGATGATCATTGATACCCTGCACATGAAGGGTAAGACACCAAAGGTCATTGCTAAAGAAGCTGGCTGATCACAGAGTGCTGTATAACTACAGCGTTGAGGGGACTGTGAAACAATGCCCATTCAAGAATTTGGGGGAGATTCACAAGGAGTGTACTGCAGCTGGAGTCAGTGCTTTAAGAGCCAACATGGACAGACATATCCAGGACATGGGCTACAACTGTCTTGAACCAGACAAACCACACTTAAAACAGAGACAACAGAGACTTGGGCTAAAGGCTATTTTCATTATTACTGTTGAAATGTTGAAAATAGATTTAGCATTTTATTTGGAAATCAAGGAAATCAACTATTTGATTGCTTGAGGTCCAGCATAAAGTTTGCACAGTCAGTTGCGGTTTGAGTAGCCATGTCATCTGATGATGTTGGTTCACTGTGTTTAATCAGGTCCAAGGTTAACACAGCCGACTACCATGACATTTAAGAGCACTTCATACTTCCCTCTGCTGAAAAGCTTTATGGAGATAAAAAGTCAAAAGTACTAATAACTGGTTTAAGAACCATGGTATCCCTGTTCTTGATTAGCCCCATAAAGAATCTACAGAGAATTTAAGCTGAAGGCCGCTATCAAAGCAAACTGGGCTTCCTGAATTACTATATATATAGATTTATTAAAGATTATTAGCAATAGCAATAGTAAACTATAGAGTTTATTGTTTTATTTTGCCCTCTAGTGGAATAAAAAAGACTAGCACTTTTTTTTCTAAACCTTTTAATTCAACTACTTACATTTTAATATAAAACAAAATTAACTTAGAATTGTACTTGGTCAGTCAGTACCATTGGATACATATAAAATTTACATTTATTAAATTTACATTAAACATATGTTACATTATTTATATATATATATATGAGCATGAAAAAAAGCTTGAAAAAGAATTTATATATTTATTATCATTATTATCAAGGAAGACATCTTATTAAAAAGATACAATTAAAATTTTAATTTAATTAAGAATTTTTTAAAATATAGACTAGTAATCTGTAAAGAAAATAAAGAAATCTCTGTACATCTTTAATTAATTTTTATTATCAATTAATAGGTAATTTACAAGGTATACACGTTTCAATAGTATGTTTTATAATTTTATCAGCGCAGCGCTAAAAGTTGCAAATCATCTGCGTCATCTGTAGCCCATGGTTGGGCCAGAGCTGAAGCTGCCAAAGTGAGAGCATCATATGCCAGCCAAGAGGCTAGACTGTAAATGGAAAAGGCCACAAAAGAAACTCAAAATCAGCTGGAAACAGTAAGAATAGACACTGAGTTGGAAGTGTTAATGCGGAAACGAGAAGCTTATGCAGCCACTGTGGAGGCACAAGTGCTGGAAGATGCTGAATTAGCAATGCATGCTGCAGTTGAAAGATGGGGATCTGAAACAGAGAAAGTTAAAATTGAATGTACCAGTGAATACGTCAATTCTCAAATTAACCTTCAGGGTCATTCTCCCTCCCTACTATTATCTGCCTTACCAGTCACTCCTCCATTTCATGATGACTCACATAACAGCTTCATAACCTGCAAAAGACACTTCACATACAGTACCAAGTCTATCAACAACAAGCCGAAGTCTGAGAAAGGTGTTAGTATCCACTTATGTGACAAGTGTAATGTTGGTACACTAGATTATTGAAATTACTGTTCATTAACGGTACCAATGCAAAAGACTTTATTTAGAAATTTATATTGGGAGAAGTTGAACTGTGATAAATGTTCATTTGATCACAGTAATATTATTATTATTTTTGTTTCCTTAAGTCTGTATAATTAGTTTTTCGTGTTATTGTTTTTGCTTTTTCTTTGGAATGAGACTGTTAATTCTGGATATAAAAAGGAAGCAGTATTAATTTAAGTCACCTGGTGTGTGAGAACAAGGGTAGAGCTGATGTAATTTCCAGGGCCCTCTCTAGTTCGCGGAATGTCAGTGTGATGAGAGGTACGTTTTTATCAGCTCCCCAAAGAAAATAAAAAGTGTTAAAAATATGGTTAATTATTTAATGTTTATGGATTTTCTGCACCAAATGTATTTGTTTATGAATATTTTTATATTAAGAGATTAGGAATTCAAGTTATGAACGTTGTAAAAATGTGCCTAATTGAAGCATTAAGTCATGCAGTGGCTGCCGCTACATGTGCTGATTGCACATTTATGATTGTATAAAGTTAAACCTGTCTACCTTTAATGATTCATGTGAGGCTTGAATGTATTTTTTTTTATAAGAATGTGAAATGTAACAGTATGCAGTGGTTGACAGGCACGGCTAGACTAGACATTTTCCAGTTGCTGTCTGATGGTGTCTGTTATATTTTGATGCAGGTACATAAATGGATCATTAGTGTATTTATTGACCCGTCGTTTGGTTTGCTGGTAGCTGGCCACCTGGGATGCTGTAAGCGTGACTGCCTTTCCTGAGACTGTGGTGACATCTTCGCTGCTTGCCGTGACTGGAGCGGTTCATCTGTGGCTGGTTTGGACTCTGACTTCTTTATCTTTTGGAGGGACAATTCCTTTTATATAAGTTATTCTATTCTATGAAACAAGTATAGATGCTTGACTTTAAGGACAATTTGATTGTGGTTCAATATTATTTGTCTGCTAACTAATAAATTGAGGGGTTAGCATTTGAACACAGCGTGATTATGGCTGGTAGAGGAAGGGGTGCGCTTCCAACCACACCTGACAGGTTTTCAGTTTATGGGTCCTAAACACGCAAGCACTGGGAGGGGCGGAACAATTAAATTACCAGTTGATGATGGACCTGACATGAGCTGTAGTCTAATTACAAACCCTGGCAACCTAGAAATTACCAAACCTGAATCAGGACTCCCAAGTGACATGAATAGCCTTATCAGACAAATTGGATCTGAAATTGGTGAAGCTATCAGAGACAGTTTGCTGCAGACTAGACACTCATGTCTGCCACCTAGTGGTTATTTAGGAGATAACACTTATGTTTCCGAGAGTAATATGTCGAATGCAACCATTATCAATGCTTCTAAGTTAAATATGGTAGTGAAGTCCAAGGTAACTGCACCACCTTATTATCGTGGCGATAGTACTGATAAGTGCTCCATGATGGAGTGGGAGGAACTGATGTGAGTGTATTTTGACAAGAAAGAAGTAGTAGACTCTGAAAGGGTTGGAGAAGTGATGAAGACTAATGGGGAGGGCAAGGGACATCATAAAGGTCTGGTTAAGCAACAGAATGGTTACTCCAACTGTAGATGCTGTGTTTGCAGTACTAAGACACCATTTTAGCGATTACAGTAGCTCAGGGATGCCTCTAGCAGATTTCTATTCTGTAAAACCTTTACTCTAATGAGAGTTCTCTGCATTATTGGATAAGGTTGAACAAAACAGCTGAAGTAGCTGAACAGGGTGTCAGAGAGGAGGGCAGAACCTTAGATAATCGAAGCAGAGAGCTGGCTGTAATGTTTATTCAGCACTGCCTTGATAAGGAACTGTCTTTAGTGTTCAAAAGCAAACCAGCACAGTCGTGGACAGCTACCGAGGTCCAAGAGAGATTGGACGAGATGCTTAGGGAGCAAAAAGTGACAAAGCGAGTTGTGTGTCAACAAACAGTTCTGAAGTCTATCGATGACCCACCTTTGTCTTCTCATAGGTCTGAACCTCCCGCACCAGTTACAGATAATGGCACTCTAGACAACGTCTTGACCATGTCTGTGCGTGGTAGTTGGTCCAAGAATTCTAACAGACAGAGCCGTGAATGTAGAATTTGTTCTAGCAAAGACCACAGTACTACTGCCCATTGCAGGATGTACAATCTCTGCTTCAAGTGCTTTTCCTCTGGGCATAGGAGCTTTGATTGTGATAAAATTGTGTCGGGGAAAGCTCTGGCAGACGAAGAGATGACACACCTCAGGGAAACTAGAGAGCCTCCATTGGGGGAGGGCAATGTGGGGCAAAATGAAAGTTCCTCCTTGGACACTGATATTAAGTCTGTCTATTCATTTTATTGTGAGAGTGTACATAAAGACAAAACTGTGATTTTTCAAAACACTATTCAATCAATGAAGAATAATAGTCTGTTTTACACCAGTGTTTTGGTACAAGAAAAAATTTGTTTGAGGGGGATGCTAGACAGTGGTTCAATGGCGACTACTTTGAGTGCTGATGTGGTACCTCAGTTAAGAGAAGCTGGAGTCTTGGACCAGGAACTGTTTTCTCCGTCAGACATTATCCTGGTGGGGTGCGGTGGGAAGCAGACTTGTCCTGAAGGAATATGCAATCTGAAACTTGAGGTATATGGATTCAGCTTTAGTGTCCCGGTTCTCATTGTAAGTGGACAGGTTGACCAGCATTGGCACCAACGTGCTGAAACCTCTGATAAGGGAGATGAAATCAAATGAGGGGTTCTGGAGAGTTTTGGATAAACCAGATCAAACAAATCAGAGTAAGGATTGTCAGTTTCTACGTATGCGTTCTAGCATTGAAAGGTGGAGAGGCAGTACTATCCTTGATAAGGTTGGTACACCGAAGTCCAAATCTGCAGTGGTTTTGCAGCCAAGGAGCGAGCACCTTGTCTGGGGTCGGCTTCCACCAGGACTGAAACTTTCAGTAGGCAGCACGGTCGTGGTCGAACCTAGCATCACTTGCTGTGTCCATCGTAATGTCCTTATTGGCAGGGTGATCTCGCCACTATGGGGCAATGGTTGGCTCCCGGTGAAAATGATAAACCCGACAAAGTCTGAAATTGTGCTGCGCAAGAATGCGAAATTGGCTGATGTCTACCCATGCATAGCTTTGGAAGATTTCAATCACGTGCAAGTGCAAAGAGTTTCCCAGCATGAGTAGTGGCAGTTCTTGTGGTAGTTTAACAGAGAAGAGTGCAGTGTCTAAGCACTTCAGTGACCTTCGTTTGAATGAGCTGGGCCTCAAAGACTTAAAATTAGACGATTGTGAGGTTTCGCCTTTCTGAAGAAGCAGGCTCATTGGTCTGATAAAGAAATATGAGTGTGTTTTCTCTAGCCATTCGTTGGATTGTGGTAAAGCTGAGGGGTTCTGTCACTGCATTCGTTTGACCGATGACAAGCCCTTCCGACTGCCATATCATAGAGTTTCCCCTGCACACTATTTTAAACTGAAAGAGACCCTCAATGAGATGGAGCAGAAGGAAATAATCAGTGAGTTTGCGTCACCATTAGTGCCAGCTTGGAAGAAAAATGGTGACCTGAGGTTATGCACGGATTTTCGGTGGCTGAATGAATGTACAGTAAAGGACGCACATCCTCTCCCACATCAAGCAGACGTCCTAGCGGCATTGGGAGGGAATGCCTTGTTTAGTACCATGGACTTAACATCTGGGTACTACAACATTCCTTTACATGAGGAAGATAAGAAGTTTACAGCTTTTAGTTCTCTTGGATTGCATGAGTACAATCGGCTACCACAGGGCCTGTGCAACAGCCCTGCTACGTTCATGAGAATGATGCTAACCATTTTCGGCGATCATTATTTTATGAATTTGCTCTGTTACCTGGGTGATCTGTTGGTCTTTGGTAAGACTTATGAAGAAAGTTTGCAGAGACTGGAAATGGTGTTTCAACGTCTCAGAGATCACAACTTGAAGCTCTCACCCTCTAAGTGTAGGTTTTTGCGTAGATCAGTTAAATTTTTGGGGCACAGTATTTCGAAGGAGGGGGTGGCTAGTGACCCTATGAAGGTGGAGGCTATTGTGAATGTGTCTTGAGACTTGAGACTTGATGGAAGCTAATGGTGTTAGCCCATCTGTGGGGACAATCAGGTCATTTCTAGGCATGGTTATATACTACCAACATTTCATTGAAAATTGTTCCATGATTGCAAAGCCTCTCTTTCCAATGTTGACTGGTCAGAAGAAACCTAGAAGAGGGAGCGGTGTGGGAAAAAGGCCAGTAGCTGTGAGGAAACTCACTCCTGATGACTGGATGGATGAATGTAGAGGGGCTTTTGAGGATCTTAAGACAGCGCTAGTAAATCAGGTCTTACTTGCTCACCCTGACTTCTCTAAACCATTTATTTTGTCGGTTGATGCTTCGACGAGTGGACTTGGGGCTGTGCTCTCACAAGTTCAGGGGGGCCATACAGTTGCGAGGCCAATCGTCTTTGCTTCAAAGTCACTTAATCATGCTCAGTCTAAGTATCCAGCCCATAGGCTCGAATTTTTGGCAATGAAATGGGCAATTTGTGATAAATTTAGTCATTGGCTGTGTGGGCACAGGTTTACAGTTTGGACAGATAACAACCCACTCAAGTACATGACCAAACCGAGGCTTGATGCCAACAGAGATGGGTTGCAAAACTAGCCCCTTTCGAATGTGACATACAATACATACCTCGATCAAAAAACGTTGTAGCCGACGCTTTGAGCCGGGAGCCTTTTGCTCCTTCCAGGATCCTACACAGGTTGACCAGAACACCATATGACATCTTACAGCACGAGGCGGAGACGCTTGGGGTTGAGCAGGTGCAGGGGATGTTCCATTTGTCTTGTGAACATACAAAAGGGGAGGTTGTTGAGGACATTTCTGGGTCACCGAATAAAGTAACTGACCAGGTTCAGAGTTTTGTTGGGCGTAGTCTCGTGAGGAGATGTCAGCAGTGCTCCGTTCTCATCGTCACTGGGAGGAAGGTGCTACAGCTAGAGCAGTTGTATATGTTCAGCATTTGAGGGGGGTGGAGGATAAGGTGCAGTTCCCACTCAATAAGTTTACCCATGATGAGCTGCTTGACGGACAATGTCAGGATCTAGTGATTAGTAGGGTGAGGTTCTTTGTAGAGCGAGGTAGACATCCTTCTAGGAAAGAAAAGGTTCACGAGTCAAAAGAAACTGTAACGAATACTCAGGCAGTGGGGAAAATTTTACATTGAGGTTGGGAATACTTTACTGGGTGTCTAAGAATCCAGTGACGAAAAAGAAATCTTACCAGTACGTAGTGCCAGCTGCTTTAAGAGGCTTGGTCCTGAAAGGGGTGCATGATGATGCTGGTCATCAGGGCCAGCACTGCACTCTTTGGCTAGCAAGGCAGAGATTTTGCTGGAATTCTATGGAGAAAGACACGAAACGGTATGTATCGCAATGCAAGAGATGTGTGTTGAGTAAGACTCCTGAGCCAGAGGCTAGAGCGCCCCTCGTATCGATAAGTACAACCGCACCATTGGAATTGGTTTGCATCGATTTTTGGGCAGCTGAGGATGTCAATAATAAGTCGGTTGATGTGTTAGTAATAACTGACCATTTCACGAAACTTGCATGTGCGTACGTTTGTCCAAATCAAACTGCAAAGTCTGTTGCCCGTGTCCTGTGGAACAATTTCTTTTGTATATATGGATTCCCAGCATGAATTCATTCAGACAAGGTCGCAAACTTTGAGAGTTCTCTGATTGCAGAAATGCTGAAATTGTCAGCTGTCTCCAAATCTCATACTACACCCTATCACCCTATGGGTAACGGTCAAACTGAGAGGTTCAACCGTACCCTTGGTGACATGTTACGGTCCTTGCCTCAGAGATCCAAAGCTAATTGGCCTCAAATGCTGAACACACTGACCTTCTCATACAACTGTACCAGGCATGAGACTACTGGCTACCCCCCATTCTTTTTGATGTTTGGTCATATCCCGAGATTGCCAGTGGATGTTTTGTTTGAGAGCGTAATTTTGGATGAGGGGATTGTTGATGTGAGTAAATATGTCCAGTCTTTGGGGAGGGATTTAAGGGTGGCAATGTCACTTGCACAACTTAATGCACGTCAGCAGCAACACAAACAGGCTGAACATTATAATCGGAAGTGTAAGGGTCATTCACTAGAGTTGGGTGATAGAGTCCTCCTTGCAAACAAAGGGGAAAAAGGGAAAAGAAAATTGGCAGATCGTTGGGAAAGAACAGTGTACATTGTGGTGGGTAAGAACTGTTCGTTGAACACATACAAGATTCGCCACCCTGTGGATGGTCGTGTAAAAACTGTGCATTGGAATCTGCTAATGCCTGTGAACTTTTTGCCCTTGCCTGCTTGGGAGGACTCAGTGAATTTGGACTGTGACGTGAGTTCGAACTGTGATTCACCAGGTGCTGAACATCGGCTAAGTGATACTGTAGACAGAACTTCTCAATGGATTGCTGATTTAGATGTAGTCGCAGGGATGGATAATGGTGAACTGGAAGATGGTGTAATTCAGAGTAATGAACATGAGATTCGTGATCACGAAGTCTGCCACCAGTCTGAACAGATTGGAGGGGCAGAGTGTCAGGACAATTCTGAAAGAATGTCCAATCTTCCAGCGTCCTTGAATGTTGCATCAAATGATGGGACATCATTGATATCAGATGTTCAGAATGAAGACTCTGTATCCCAAACTGTCATGCCTGTTGTTGATCATGGTTGTGACGCTTTAGCAAAAGTGAGAGAGATACCTGTGAATTCATCTCAAAACAATACAGATTCTCATCCTTATGTAAGAGGGTCTGGTGAACAGCAGACAACACGGACGAGATTTGGTAGATTGATCAGACCTGTAAGCAGATTGATACAGTCAATGTCAACTCAAAAAGTTTTTCCTGTTCTGGAAGTTTTAACTGTTTTTTTTTCTTCTCTTCTTATGGCTTGTTACTGTTATTTTAAGTGTATTTAAATGACTGTATACCTGTTCATTTAACTTGGGCGGAATCACCTTTTGTGGTCTACAACACATGCTTAAGATTGCTTAAGAACATAAGCATAGAGACTGACTGTTGGTGTATGTCATTATTGAAACTGTGTATACGGCATGGTTTTTCGAATGATGGATTGGGGATTAGCTATCCTTGGTTCATCTGAATCTCTGTTGAGGTAGCTTTGAGGCTGTATAACCTAATGTGGTTTATGTGGAATGACAACGCTGATATTTCTGAATGTTGGCTTATCCAATAATCTAGTGTAAAACAGTGGGGGTGAATAGGGCAAGTGTAATGTTGTTACACTAGATTATTAAAATTACTGTTCATTAATGGTACCAATGCAGAAGACTTTTATTTTGAAATTTATTTCGGGAGAAGTTGACCGGTGATAAATGGTCATGTGATCAATTCAATTCAATTCAATTCAATTCAATTTAATTTATATAGCGCTTTTAACAATGGTCATACAGTAATATTATAAAAATTTTTTTGTTTCCTTAAGTCTGTATAATTAGTTTTTTGTGTTATTGTTTTTGTTTTTTCTTTGGAATGAGACTGTTAATTCTGAATATAAAAAGGAAGCAGTGTTCATTTAAGTCACCTGGTGTGTGAGAGCAAGGGTGGAGCTGATGTAATTTCCGGGCCCCCTTTCTAGTTCGCGGAATGTCAGATACGTTTTTATCAGCTCGCCAAAGAAAATAAAAAGTGTTTAAAATATGGTTAATTATTTAATGTTTATGGATTTTCTGCACCAAATGTATATGTTTATGAACATTTTTATATTAAGAGATTAGGAATCCAAGTTATGAATGTTGTAAAAATGTGCTTAATTGAAGCATTACGTCATGCAGTGGCTGCTGCTACATGTGCTGATTGCACATTTATGGTTGTATAAACCCGTCTACCTTTAATGATTCATGCGAGGCTTGAATGTATTTTTTTTGTAATAAGAATGCGAAATGTAACAGTATGCAATGGTTGATAGGCACGGCTAGACTAGACATTTTCCAGTTGCTGTCTGATGGTGTCTGTTATATTTTAATGCAGATGGCGAAGTAAAATAAACCATGTGACAACCGCATCATAGCGTGGGATCTTTTCATTTTTCAACAAACACACAACGCAGAAGGACATCGACTACACATAGATATAACACAAACTGATTTATGGCCATGATGTCTCGTATTATCCAAAGAAGAAGGCGTTCCCTGTTGAGTCTGGTTCCTCTCAAGGTTTCTTCCTTTCTGTCATCTCATGGAGTTTTTTCCTTGTCACCTTCAAACCTGGTTTTCCGTATTCAGGGACAACCTGATAATTATAATTTATCTGTATTTCCTTAATTTTTTCTAATCTATTTCTGTAAATTTTTCATTCTGTAAAGCTGCTTTGCAACAATGACTATCGTTAATAGTGCTATACAAATAAAAGTGAACTTAACTGAAATAAATTGAATTGAAATCAAATAGAATTCAGTCTGTGAAATGGGATATTTGCAATTTGTACATTGTGTAAACACCATATTATATACTGAAGACCAAATTATATAGATATAAGAAAGCTATAGTAAAGTTACTTGGTAGTGTAACCTTCTGATTCACTTTCAAGTCAATACATCTCTTTTTTTCCTCCCTTTCTCCTGCTATCACTAGTATTGGTTTTGCCGGATTAAGGATCCATGATTATACAAAAATATTATGCTTATATTTTTATAAGAAAATTAAGCAGGGACATAACAGTACAACAATTAAAAGACACAAGCAATTTGTGTACAAGTGTGGAAAGCTGTCCCTGTCCTCTTCAGTTAAAACCCTAATGGACCATTGACGTATATGTGGTTAGTTGATGCACGAACAGAGCATAGTCGTAGTATGAAAGCTGTCTTGATGTACCCAAGTGAAACAAAACCTGGTCAATGAGGCTTGTTGCTCTTGTTTGCACATTTGCATGTGTACTTTGTTGTCTTTTTTTGTCTTTTTGTATAGTTCTTAGATAGTTTTATTAATTTATAGTGTTAATGTGTTATTTTAGCTAGTCAGTTAATTAGGTGCATTTGCTAGTTATTTTTGTTCATTTATGTTGTTAATTTATGTTGTATGTAGCACCTTGGACCTGGGGGAACGTTGTTTTTACTGTGCACTGAACTGTATATGGTTGAAATGACAATAAAAGCCTACTTGACTTGATTTGACTTGACTGAAAGTTTTTTCTTTTGAATGATTAGAAATTTCTAATGTTTCTCATGATCGTCAACAATCTTTGTAAGTAAAGACATTTCGTGTGGCACACCTTTTTTTCCTTAATCTAATTTGCTGCCAGTTCTTGCTGTTTGACCTACTACAAAATTTGTAGCACAATTAAAGCACAAGCTGGCGGTATTGGGTTTTTAAAACTCGACCACCGTAGCATTGACACTAAATTTCACACTTAAAGTACCACAAACACAACTGCATGCTGATTCATCCATTGTGACATTGTTTTTAAAAAGTCATACCACATTCACAATGATATAATTTTTTTTTTCTTTATTACTTTTCCATTTATGCTTTTCAACACCCATCAAACAACATAAAATCATGAAAAAAAAATCCTTATCAGTTTGCTTATTTTTTCTCATAACATTAAACATGGAGTTATCTCATTTTGCTGTCAAACTTACTGTCAAAGTTTAACTCATATATATTTAAACTTCAGTTACATTCATCAAACTAACATTGGAAACCCATGAAATCTTTGACACAATGTTCGCATTTGCATTTCAAAATGTTATTTTCTATAAATTCATTTTGACTATTTAAATGACATTTAGTTTGTTTCGTAGTTTGTTAAACTACATATACTTTCCAATAAAAATAGACTTTTATTTATCAGAGTTGCAATTAGCTTGTGCTCTGTCTCCATAGAAGTTTCATGGGCCTTGTACATGTCTCTTCAAAACTTCCAATTCACCTCGCCCCAGAGCAGTTTAACTGGGTTAAGACCAGGTCAGTGAGCAGCAATTTCATTACAGACATCATTGCCTCCTTCCTTTCCAAAAATCTTTGACACAGCTTTGATGTGTGTGTGCTTGGGAATGTTCAAATTTTACGTCATTTTCTGTAGAAATAACCTGTCATGTCTGTGTTAACGATGTTATGCTCCTGTTCACTACTAGAGAAACTACTATTGGTTATTATGATATAGAACAAGCATTAAACAATTTATTCTCTTCATTAACAATACGATTAGAAATAGGTTTTATAGAAATAGATTTTAGATACTGGCACTGGAAAAATGTGAGTCAGATTTGACGCTAATGGCACTTAATTTGAAATTTAATCAACACTTTCCTGGTAGATGTTGCTGTAATTAAGAAAAATGTTGAATGTGAATTTAATGAGATGTTATTGGTTCTGAATTACTTTGATGATTTTTTTTAGAAACAATTAAGATGATTCTAAAATAATAATAAGATAAATGGTTTGTACATATTGATGTATGCGTAACAGCATATCTTTGCTGTTCATGTGCAGAGTTTTTTAATCTGATTTGGGTAAACAGTGTTTAAATTCCAACACTTTCTAAGCATAATTAATTTGGGCCCTTGAGCAAGGCCCTTAACCATATCTGCTCCAGGGGGCGCTGTATCATGGCTGAACCTGCGCTCTCACCCCAGCTATGCTAGGATATGCGAAGAAAGAATTGTGTAGTAATGAATATGTGACAAATAAAGGCTTAACTTAACTTAACTTAATTAAATATTCATTTTTTTATTACTGGGTTTGCAATAACACTTTATTCAAGCTCTTTCTCAAGAATTCACTGAAGTGTTTTCTATGCATAGTTTCCAGCTGTTTTGAAATGGTCTCTTTTCACTGCTAACTTTGCACTTTTTTCTGTGGATATTCTGTAAATTATTTTCCAGGTACAGTCAGAGTAAGTTATTTTTTTACTTGACCTTTAGCTAACTGTTTTAACAAATCAAGGAAAAGAAAAAATATATATACAGTAATGTGTTCTAAGAGACCAGTCTGTCTGTAAGTTGGATTTGTCCCTGGGGCCTGACTTTGATACCCACGGACTAGTGCTTGAAAAAAATATGTGGACTCTATCAACCACTTACTGTAATTTATTGCAATTTTCTTTATATAAATAAAATACAGTTTGCACATTTTTAACCCTTCAATAGTAATGTCATAATGTCATAAAGTAGTAATGTCACCTGGAGATTGTAGATTTGCCTCTAAGAACTGCTCAATTTAACAGAGGTGTAAGATAAATAAGTACATTTACTGCATTACTGTCTAGTTTGAATGTATTTGCACTTTACGTCAGTACTTTTATTAGTGGGTTTTTGCACTTTTACTCCACTACGTCCTACAGCAAATATCTGGAGCACTTGAAGCGGTTGTTATACGTCATTATGTGGTTTGTCTTCTCTCTGTAAAATGTTTAATCATAAAGCAGATGTTTTAAAACACAAGTGGAGGCAGTTTCAGACAGCGAAAACAGCTTAGTCTGGAAGCAGAGAAAGAAAGAAGGAGGGAGAGAAAGAGAGACACTTTTACTATGACTTAAAGGCAACTGTGGGCTAATACAAGCTCAATACTTTTGATGCTTAAGGAAATGTAAAGGAAATTTAAAATAAATTAAATTGTAAATTTCTTTTCTTTCTCAAGTAAAAATGTAAACTACTTTTACTTAAATAATATTTTACCTGGGGTATCTCTACTTGTATTCATGTACAGGATTTGTGTTCACCATTGCTGCATACTGAACAATCTTTAAATACAATTAGTGTTGTCTGCCGCGGTAACTCAGATGCTAGCAAGGTCGCCTCTCCCTTACAGGGTTGGGGGTTTGTATTTTACCTACTATGTGGAGTTTCCAAGTTTTTATTGATCTTGGTGAGTTTCCTCCAGCTACAGTGGAACCTCGGATTACGAGTATCACGGTTTACGAGTGTTCCGCAAGACGAGCAAAGATTTTTAATAAATTTTAACTTGAAAAACTAGCATTGTCTTGGTCTACGAGTACCAAGTATCATGTATCACGCATGCGCTTTTTGTTTTGATGCCGAGCGTCACGTGATCACAACAGAGCCAACGGTGTAAAGGCGAGTGTGTGTGTGTGTGTGTGTGTGCGCGCGCGCGTGCGTGCGTAATTTGACACTGCGCTCCTTCACTCACAGCAACACACACACAAACACACACACACACTCTCTTGCCTTTACAGGCCCTCTCCCACCCCTACTCCTCCTGGCTTCGCGCACACACACACACACACATACTATCTCTGCCTTACACAGAAACTCCGCTCTGTTGCGATTCTTTTCAAAGGTAAAGTGCCAGTTCATGTATTTATTTATTTTTTTTTACTTTACAGCAGTGATTCCGTTAGTATTCACTCACGCGAGTGTGACTAGGAAAACACTTATCTGTCGGGATTTATTTTAATTTTTTTAAAGGTAAAGTGCAGTTTAATTTGTTTAATTTTTATTTTATATTTTGTATTCATAATTTTTATGTATTTATTTTTTTGGGCTGTAGAACAAATAATTTGAGTTTCCATTATTTCTTATGGAAAAATTCTATTTGGTTTACGAGTGTTTTGGAGCCTGCTTCCGGAACGAATTGTGCTCGTAATCCGAGGTTCCACTGTAATGTAAAAAAGTAAAAACATTTTTAAGCATAATTTATGCTTAATATAACTTTTATCATTTCTGATTTTGATGTTTGTTGATGACTTTTGTCATTTCAAGGACAAAAAAAAACAAAACAAAACAGCAGACTTAAAATTATACTCTTTAAAATCACTTTATGATCAGTCCTAAAGTGTAACTAAAAAGAAAAGAATAGCAAATACCCTAATCTTCAAAGCAACTTTCAATTTTCAACAACAAATATTAATGCACATGACATCCAATTTTGAACTTCAGCCAAAAGATGGGTTGAAAGAGAGTCTCCAGCATAAAAAAACACATGAAAGTAGTATGTGATTAAAAGAACAGTAAAGAGGTGATGTTAGGGAGGAAGAGTAAGAGACAGTGGGTGTCTTTCCTCACCAGGCTCCCTTCATACAGTACTCTCCTTGATTCTATGTTGGAAAAAGGAGGAAAATGAGAATTTGCTGCTAAAAGGCATTTCAGCCATTGCATTCATTTTAGATAATAAGTACTATTAACCTGAAATAATTCAATTCAATATTTTTTTTATTTGTATAGTACTTTTAACAGTGGTCATTGTTGTATAACAGCTTTACAGAAAAAAATATATTTTAAAAAATTGAGAAAATGTATGGGAAAACTGTAAACTACAACTATCAGTTTGTCTCTTATGAGCAAGTCAAGGTTGATGGTGGCAAAGAAAAACTCCCTGAGATGACGATAGGAAGAAATGCTAAAAGGAACCAGAATCAACAGGGAACCCGTTCTCATTTGAATGAAATTCTGTTACCATCCACATTTTCAGAAATTACAATAAAGCTCTTGAGTGTGACATCAGACGCGGTGTATCAGACGATTTGACTGGCAATCTGTCTGTGGTTTCACAATAACACAGTTGTTTATGGAACTCCAAAGTGTTCAAAATTAAATAAATAAATAGGGCATGATGAAATAAATTTCTCTTTAAATAAATAAGACACATATATGTAATATGAGAATGATATTGTGAAATAATGGAACATATTTTGAAAAAAAGCTTATTA
>JAOVVB010000043.1:23434853-23444946 GCA_028570985.1 Heterobranchus longifilis
TGTGAAAATCTCAGCAGGGGTGCTAGTAGGTGTTAGGTCCAGGGAATTTACGCAAATTTGCGCAGGGTTAGTAAATCAAATAACAATATATTCCTTATCTTGGCAATATTTCTGAGATGTAAGAATGCTATCCTGGAAATATTATCTACATGAGGATCAAATGACAGATTGGAATCTATAATCACACCAATTTTTTTTCTGTTGCATTTGATGGAACAGAAAGGCTACCCAGAGTTACTGTGTGATAAAAAAGCTTGCTTCTAGCTGCATGTGGTCCTTGTGCCAGAACTGTCTTGTCAGGATTAAGCAGAACGAGGTTAACTAACATTCAGTCTCTTATGTCCTCCACACATTGCTCAACTTTATTAAGCTGGCTTTTTTCCATCTGGCTTTGTTGAGACATATAACTGTGTGTCATCAGCATAACAATGAAAACTAATGTAATGCTTATAAATTATGTTGCCCAGAGGAAGGATGTAAAGAGAAATAAAGCAGTGGGCCTAAAACTGAACACTGTGGAACAGGCAGAGTAGTCAGCATTTAAATCTACAAATTGATAACAATCAGTCAAATAGGATCTGAGCCAAGAGACTATGTTCCTACAAGTTCTAATCTATGAAGAAAAGTACTACAATTAATGGTGTTGAAAGCTGCACTAAGGTCAAGTAATACAAGCAAAGAGATGCAACCCTGATCAGAGGCCAATAGGAGGTCATTTACTACTTTAACAAGTGCTTTAAATAACTGGTAACTTGTAATAGTTATTACTTAGTATAAACAGTAAAAAAAATCAGTATAATTAGGAGCCAATACTAATGAATAACTTTCGCGGTAACGAGTCTGGTTCATGACTCATAGTTTATGAACAGCAATATTATGTAACATATAAATAGTATAATATTTAATTGGTCCAGAGATTTTATTTTAATAAAATAATAATGAGGGTGTACTAGCCTAATAAAGGAACATTTATTTATTTACTTAGTTATTGTGCATGTAAGATTTTTGGAATATATTGCAACATGAATCCAAAACATTACTTCACTCCCAGTACTTATTGCTCTTAGTGCCAATGTGTCTCAGACTGTCGGCATTTTCTTAATGTGGGACCATGAAAAGTCTGTGTTAAAACATTTACATCACCAATATAGCATTGTCTGCTTTTCAGTCTGTTTTTAACTACACTACACTGTTATAATGTTCATGGCTATTGTTATTCTCCTCAAATTGTGTGCAGGTTTGTCTGTGTTCCCTGTTGCATCCAGGTTTAATCGAATTCAGTTCTGAGGTCTTTTCACATTATCTACTGCCATCTGCAGGTGTGTGTACATCATCATCACCATGATGGTATATCGGACTCCACTGTTGTGCATGTAGGCAGCCTTGTACTTATTTGATTGTGTGGCATTTTGATTTTGAGATTAGCGTGCCTTACTGGGTTTTGTTTCTGGGTTTTGTATATACATGAATATATTAAATCATATATACATATGATTTAAAAATATAAAAATATTTTTATGATAAAATATACACTTGATATATGAAACGGCTTACTGATGTAGGACGAGGGGTCCTGGGAAGCAGTTGACCTTCTAGCTCATTCAAAGTTGAACATGGCCATGTCTTCATGGAGCTGGCTTTGTGCACAGGAGCATTGTCATGCCAAAACAGGTTTAAATCTCTTAGTTCCAATGAAGACAAATTGCACAGTTATAATACACAGAAACATTCTATATGGGCAAATGGCCACATACTGCATACATACGGCATATTTAAAATATGATGAATGGATTTGTCAAAGAGAATTAAACCATAGCAAAATGTAAGATAGACTTATCAGGTTAATATGTTCTGAAGGTTTAGCCAACAAGTTGTTGTATTAATGATTTGGGGGGATTTCTCACATTCCTCACTTTAATCCCAAATCAGTGCAACCTTGATATCTCATAGAAAAGTGAGAGGTCTTAATCAGGGAGTTCTTCAGTATGGTGCTTTTGTAGTGCAAATGGATCACAGTGGAATCCAGGTTACGGTTAACAAAATCAGAAATCAAAGTAGTTTTTGACAAGCCTCGAAAGATCATAACAAGTCATGAGGTATAGTAGGTAAATAGTGAATAGTGTAAGTTCATAAACAGTTTATGATGGTCATGTGTATTTACTGTACTGCAAATATTTAGAATACCTGTGATACACTTAAAAAATTGTGTTTTAAACAATTCATTAATTGAAAGTTTTTTTTTTCAAGAAATTTGTCATCGTTCTGTGCATGTATTTATGATAAATTAAAATTACTTAAGCACCTACTTTGCTTGGCAGGAGGTTTTTGTACGATGTTATTAAGTTTCCTGTCACTGTGGGCCTCAGGGCACAGTAGTACACAGCAGAGTGTGATACTGCAGCAGAGGAAATCTTCAGATCCTCAGATTTTTCATCAGGTTTTGTAGATTGCTTTTCAGTTTCAGATGGATTGAAGGTGTCAAAAAACACTGGCCTGGATTTGGGATACTGGTGATACCACTGTATATATTCACCTATCTTTGTAGTGAAATTGCAGGACAGAACAACATCATCACCTTCCAAGACATGCTTTTCTCTTATAGGGTGTTCAAACATTTCCACCAATGCAGTTCCTAGAGAAAATAGAAAATAAATAAACAAATCAATTATTTATATTTAAAACAACATAATATTAAGATGAACATACCTAGAAAAAGCATTAGTAGGAAAGGTTTAAAGAACTGCATGACAGAAATAATAGATTGCTGAAGGATAAAGCTGAATGAATGCAGTTTACTGTGGTAATATGTGGAGCTCCACCCTCATTGAAACTGATTCTGTTGATTAGAATATGTATCACCAGGGGGCGAAATGACAGGTTTTTTTTCTTTTTTAATTTAAACTATTTTAAATATACACAATAAAGACAAGCAACTTTCACAAGTGTTACCATCAACTGTTTAGTCAAGTGTCAAGTGTCAAGTACAAGTCTAGTGACCAAAATCCCAAAGTAGAATTACACCTGAAACCCACCCTTCATCCTCCAGGTGATGAGTGTAAAACCATAATCTCCTTTAAATAAAAAATTGAATGCTTCGTTCTATCCCACTGTTTTATAACACCTCGTCTGTAATTCATCTGGGACATGAGAAGGTGTTTTACATTGATGGACCTATTTTTATTAATAATATTATTATTCCCTGTTTTTCACAGGGAATGTTCATTAATTTTAATAATTATATCATAGTGCAGCAGGAGTCCTGCTGGAAAAAAAAGGCATGTCCATAAAGCCTAAAACTTTCTGGTAGACAGATGCGCTGATCTTGGACCTGATAAAACAGGTCTCCCCAAACCACCAATGACTGTGCAAACTCAAGCAACTTGGATTATGTGCTTCTCCTCTCCTCCTTTAGACTCTGGGACCTTGATTTCCAAATTAAATGCAAAATTTACTTTCATCTTAAAAGAGGACTTTGGCCGACTGAGCAACAGTCCAGTCCTTTTTGTCCTTAGCCTAGGTAAGACACCCTGACGTTGATTAAAGAGTGACTTGACACAAGGAATGCAACGATTGTAGCCCATGTCCTGGATATGTCTGTACGTGGTTGCTTTTGAAGCACTGACTCCAACTGTGGTCCACTTCCCCTAATTCTTGAATGGGCTTCGTTTTACAATCATCTCAAGGCTGCCATGATCCCTGTTGCTTGTGCACCTCTTTCTACCAAATTTTCCTTCCATTCAACTTTCCATTAATAAACTTGGATACAGAACTATGAACAGCCAGCTTCTTTAACAATGATTTGAACCAGACTGTGAGACCATTTAATTCAATTCAATTTAATTCAATTTAATTTGTATAGCGCTTTTAACAATTGACATTGTTGCAAAGCAGCTTTACACAATCAAAAAAATGATTGAAGTTTGTATGAATCTAAATGATAAGATAGTCCCTGATGAGTAAGCCAAGGACAACTGCAACAGTGGCAAGGAAAAATTCCCTGAGATGGCAGTAGGAAGAAATCTTGAGAGGAACCAGAGTCAACAGGGAACCCATCCTTATTTGGGTGATGTGTGTGCTTGCGTGGATGTGTGTGTGTGCTCGCCGGGGTGGGTGTGTTCTAACGCAGGTGTGTGTGTGTCCTATACAGCAGCCCCCTTCCCCCCCCTTCTCCTCTCCTCTCCTCTCTTTGGTCTTAATCAATACAGCTACGATTCTTTTCAAAGTTAAAGTGCAGGTTAATTTGTTTTATTTTTTCTTTACATTTTGTATTAACTATTTTTATAAGAATATTTTAGGGCTGTGGAACGAATAATGAAGTTTCCATTATTTCTTATGGGGGAAATTGGCTTTGATACTTGTATATTCTCAGATCCATTATAGGGCAACTAGCCAATCAAATATAAGCAGGAGGAGCTTAAGTAGTCCTGCCACAATTAAAATGTAGCGTATTTCTATATTTTACTTGTATTTGCATAGCAAGATGGTGCATGTTACTAAAATGAAAACAAATGCACTATGAAATTAAACAGTTTGTCCATTCTCTGCATCAACATTCTATTCAATCTCTTGATGTTCCTTCCTCTGCAACTTTAGTCAGAGATTTTATCCAGGCATCAAGAGTGTTTTGCTCTTGCTTATGCACATCATGTTTTTCCTCTTTCTTTGTTATTAGCTGGGCTTGTGCTACTGTCAGTATTTTCTCCGGTGCCTGTCTGCAAGAAGTATAAAAGCAAGAAGCAATAAATTAATTGATGGTTACAACCATAATAACTTGCACAAATTAAATTCTTCCAACATCCAAATTTTGTCAAAGCAATCATAGGTAACCTCAAATAGTGTGTGGAGCTTATGTGGATCATCAGCATCTCAATTTCCATAAGTGTCTGAGACGTATTAGCGTATAAACAGAAAGGTTATATAGCACAACAGTTTATCACATTCTACTCTTTTGCATTTTGAACAAGTAAATTGTCCGGGACCCACAAGTAAGCAGACATGAGGAGCATTTAAAGTTAACTTTGTTGTAAGCTAACATGAAAGGATCATCCTGTATATCTTATTATATGCATTTCAAATATTACCACAAGATCTACAGACAATTATCAAAAGGTGCCATGATAATATGGGAATCTCAACTTTATTAACAACGCTTATAAAGTACTTAATATTAACTTACCGTTCATTTGCAGGTTCTCTGCTGGACCAGGCTTTAGCTGTCCGGTTCGGATGGTATAGGTAGTTGGTGTTGTGGGACAGAGGAGTTCCGACTCGATCACACAGGATGGTTTTCATAGTGCTCACTTCCATAGTGCTGTTTAGTTTGTTCAGTTCTCCACAGCATTGCTTAGTGCTACTGTAAGTGTACTCGTGTAAATACTCACAGATAAATTCCGTAAATATCTGAATTTTTACGTGTAATGTACAATTGTTTTTGGAAGTTGTCGTCTGACTAAATTTCAAGCAAACTCTGTATTTCATCATCATTTCACAGAGATTCTTTGGCAGCCACATTTGTTTGTGTTGAGTGTGTACACATGTCCCGCCTACCATGCTTGGAAATGCATGAATTGTTTGTTGTGTCTGTCTCACCTTGATAGACTTACCGCTCAGAACCCGAACCGGAAGAGACAAACACACACACACACACATGTGGGCATGATGTCTGAAGATCTCTGTTCATTCTCAGCAAAGAGAGCACTTTGGTTAGGTGCTGTATCCCAAACATCAAAAGAATTAGTCATTAACATGACAGTCATAGACAAGGATACTGCAAGACAGGTGATAGGAAATACATTTGTATTCTCCTGGTTAAACAAAAGGGAACATATATTCGAACATATCTTCAAGGGGAAGTATCTTTGCAAGAATACTTTAAATTTAAGACACTGCAAAGGCTGTGAAAGTGAAGCAGTAGTCTGAAGGTACATTTATTGCACTTACTGAAGACAGAACTGTGTTGTAAACCAACTAAATTATAACACTCAGAAATACCTTTTTGTTTGGGATTAAAGTGACTGACGTCCCTAATCTTTTTTTAGCAGAGCATCTTTTTCACTGAATAATAACTTGCACAAATTAAATTCTTCCAACATCCAAATTTTGTCAAAGCAATCATAGGTAACCTCAAACCTCAACCTGACTTTTCATGAATATGTAAGACCTATTGACACCTGGCTCTGGTGAAAGCAGGTTTCCCCATTGATGTCTTAGATGTTCACACTTATACACTCACATTTTTGTGGAATTAGAGGCATTTTTAGAGGCTACATTTAGCCAGCAGCCTATATATTTGTAGCCAATATATTTGCCTGTTGCATTTCTTGGGAAGTATTACTGCATTTTTATCTGTGTGCATGTTTAGGTTGATCAAAACTCTGCCTCTGTAAAGTGAAAGTGCCGCCGGTTTATGCGAACATTTTACATTTGCTAAAAGTCATATTCACAACCACATTTCAGCCATTCACAGACAACGTGCATTGTGCTATGTTGGTTTTATGATCTGAGTATTCGATGAGTAAAATAAAGCTGCTCACAACAGCACAAACTTTCACTTTGCAAAAGGCAGCATTTATTTATCGAGTATATATTTGTGCTTTGTTGCATTTCTGGAGGATCCGTCATCATATACTTAGATCACAAAGAGCTGCACCTTTTGCAAAGTAGACAAAATGTAAAATCAGTAAAATAACATAGAACAAATAAATACTCACTAAATAAATGCTGCATTTTACAAAGTGAAAGCATGTGCCAATTGTAAGCAGCTTTAGTTCAGTCATGAATTCACAACAACAAAGATTCTTAAGCGCATATAAAATATTTACTAAAAAACTTTTTTTGTTTCTTCATTCATGTCTTCTGATGGTGCTCAATTTTTACGTTTTAATGCAGAGATGTTGTTCTTCACATATTCACCAATCACAACATTCACACAGTTAAAGCTATTAAATAGCCTACTATCAGGAAATGAAATAAATTGAAACAATAAAACAATTTAAGCCGAGGCATTGCCATGTCTTCCATTGTTTTTGTCCCTGTTAATACATTACAAAAACTATATAACAAACTTTTTATTATTAACTTTAAATCACGATTTAGGACATTTCATTATTATGATCATAATTTAAAGCGCATATAGACACATAAACAAAACAAAAGTTTTCTTAAGCATTGGAAACAGTATTGTTTAAGGCTAACTTATTATACACAAGAGGCCTCAGAGTGGCGCAGTGGTAAAGTGCTCGCCCTGTCATCCAGGGATCGCTGGCTCCCGGGTGATGCTGTAACCTCTCGCAGCCGGAGGTCTAGAGAGAGCTGATTGGCTGAGCTCTCTCAGAGGGAAGGGCTGAGAGCTACTTCGTGCTCCCACATTAATTACGGCTCTACAGCCAATCAGGGTTTATAATCAGAGCAGATTATAATAATGCATCATCTTTAACTGTAGTGCAGTTGTGTTTAAAGTAACTCATGACCTGTCTTTAAATTTTGCTTATTGTTAATTATATTTTTCCATCAATGATGCTCAATTGGATTTGGGACAGATAATTGGCTCGGCTTTGCATAACACTGCATAGCATAACTTTGCATCTGGTTTTGAAACATTTTGGTTAATCTGAGTGGATAATTTAACATTATCTATTATAATTATATTATAAAGTTATAATATAACTATAATGCATAATATTAAAATAAATATATTAAATGTTAAACATAAATATAAATATTATAATTTTTAATGCCAAAAGCTTAATGGCAAATTTAAATCTGAATTTCTTATTTACCTGTTTTTGGCTTAAATGTTGTTTCCATCTTGTAATAAAACATTGTATCACCAGCATCTTATCTTTTATATAAAAAAATTTCTTAATCATCCTCTCTGATTTTATTCAATAGTATTAATCTCACTTGTGCAAGCAAAAATTATATTACCTTACAAACAGAATATTCTCCAAACAAAAAAAAAGATCTGCAGCAGTATAAATTATTTTCTTATGACCTTAAGAATATATATAGTACACACATTATTTTTTATAAGAAAAATATTTTGGGTTATGATATGTAGTATGTAGATTCGTAAATTGGGCTTGATAGTCTGTAATTGTCATCTTCAAAACCTTTCAATTATTATTATTATTATTTTTTTCTTCAGCTGCATGTGCTAATGGTTGTCACTGATAACAGGTTGGTACAGTAAATGTTTGATGGTTTTAGAATGTGCTACCAGAAATGGTGGTTCACTGATAACAGGTTGGAAAATGTTTGATGGTTTTAGAAAGGTTATAGATACCATTGTTATGTTTTTGTACAGACTTTCATTGACTTAATACTACAGTGCTATATCTCTAAGAGCGCAGTGATAGAGTGCAGAATCAGAGAGCTTTAGACCATTGATAGTAAGTTCAGCAGAGTCTTTGGTTGCTTGAGGCCCTAATCGATGATCATTAGGAGTGCTATCATAGCCTGATCTTGATCTTGCACCTTTATACAGTAAAAACTGTGGTGCGCTGTTAGGATATTGTTTGTACCAGTAAATTAAAATGTACTCGCTGCTCGACTCATATGAACACTTCAGAGTGACGGTGTCTGTTTCTTTCATCAAAATGTTGGAATCTTCATACTTTGGCCCAATTTTATCTGCAAAACTTCCTGTTTAAAGGAACATTAAAAACTCAGTAAAGTATTTTATAAGCAAAACATCAATATAAGAAATTAGTCACTTAATTCTTAAGCATATGGGTATTAATAAATACATTAAATAAATGAAAATAAATTACCTGTAGCTACAATTAAAATCAGTGGTGTGTATTTCACTATGTTCAATAAATTGTACAGTTGAGCCATTTCTGAACATACCTCTGAGAGCGTTTACTATAATAGTGCTTTATGTCCTGAATTTCACAAGTGAGGAAACATGGTTCTTGATGGCCACTCCCAGGAAGTGCTTCTGTGGTAACATAACTTTACACATATCTCTTTACAGTGTCAGTGACAGTGAACTGACACAACTGATACAACACAGAACACCCCACTGCACTGGCATAACCCTTTTAAACATGTGTTTTGGAGGTTAAGAGATGAGTTAAGGGAAAAGTGGGGCTTTATTTTGGATGGAATCCCTTGGATTTGTCCATTGGACTGGGTACGGTGCTCCCTTTTTATTAAGATCAATCTGCAAGCTAGTGCCATCTAAAAAAATTGACAAAAGCATATGATAATACCCAGCCCCATTACTTGTCTTATCCTCTATTTGGTCTTGCATCTGAGATGTTTCAGAATGCACTCCAGTCAATGCTACATGTTATAGGGAGAACTCTAGTAATGATTTGTTGGGACATACAACCCCAAAGAACCCAAACAAAGGAGTGATAAACTGGTGTAAACCAAAAAACTAGTGGAAAGAAAACCAAATAATAAAAAAATTAATAAAAAAAAACTTTTTTAAGGTACAAGAGCAAGAAAGGCATCTGCCAATATCTCTTTGTGAGATCCAATGTCAAATAAAGGAGATCTGCAGCCACCCAATTATTTGTCAATTTGTGGCATTGTATATACATGAAATTTAAAAACTGCATTGACAAACTGCATACCACCATGGTGGTTAACTTAAAGGTGGATTTTAAATTTTCCCCATGACATTTAATAAAGAAACATATGAACAAAAACAGGAGTAAATCAAACAACAAAAACCAGAATAGCCACGATACTAACATAACAGTATTAACAATGAGAACAGTAGAAAAACAGATGTGGGACAAATCAATCAATCAATCAATCAATCAATCAATCAACATTTATTTATATAGCACTTTACAGCAACCTAAGTTGAACCTAAGTGCTTCACAGCACTAAAAATGACAATAAAATAGCAATAAAAATATAAATATAAATGCGGGAACAAAATAAAACATATAGTTATAAATAAATAAATTCTGAAAGTTTAAACTGCTGTCCAAAGTCACCCCCAAATTTTTGACTGCATGGCTCAAATGAGGAACTGGAGAATCGAGACCAGCAGTGATAAAACCAAAAAAAATTTGCGTTCCCAAACATAATACATTCTATTTTACTTTCATTCACACAGAGACAATTTTGTGAC
>JAOVVB010000043.1:23531974-23546496 GCA_028570985.1 Heterobranchus longifilis
TGGAGTTTGGAGTGTGACTGTTTGAGGTTGTGGACAGGTGTCTTTTATACTGATAACAGATGCCATTAATACAGGTACCGAGTGGAGGACAGAGGAGCCTTTTAAAGAAGTTGTTAGTGTCTGTGAGAGCCAGAAATCTTGCTTGTTTGTAGGTGACCAAATACTTATTTGCCCCACTGTATATAGAGGGGCCCAAAATGTTCAGCATACACAAACAGTTTTTATCTATGCGAATTGAATTTTTTAGAAAGTAAACACATTTGGTTTTGCCTTCCTAGGACCGATAAAGCTAAATTTGCAATTCCAATGCTGGAAATTATATTGTGCATCCCAAAAAAGAAGCAGGTATTGTTTTCAAGTTCATACTCAATGTGTCACCTTTAGCAAATGTTAGATACATTTATTTGTTTTACTGTCTCCTTTTAAAAGTCAGATAATATAATTAAATATGATGCCTAGTTTTGCCTGTGATTTCAGTTTCATAGCGGAGACACAACAACTATAATAATGTCAAATGCTGAAAGTAGAGTATCAAGAGCAAAACTGTGCTGAAACCTATTTTTTCATTATCAAAGAATAAATGTAGTCAACTCAGTTTAGTTAACCATGCACACGGGTTGTAACCTAAATATATTTTTTTACATCACCCCTGTGGGGGTCTTCATACATTCCGGTGTGTATGATCTTCTTCCTCAACCATATGTAAAAATCCTATCTAACTCTGCAGCCAGGAAACAAGGGTGCTGAATCTGGCCTTCAAAGGTGCTTAACAGTAATGGAAAGCACCTTACCATGCTACAGTATATCTCTGTCATTCAAGACCCAGAAAGTGGGCTCACTGGCGCACTGTATTAATAATAAGAAAACATTTCCATGTTTTATTGAGTTCGGCTTTAGGTATATTTCAAAAGTACTGATCAGGCAGAAAAAAAAAACCATCCATCTTGCACAACTGATCTGCATCCTGAAATATATGCATTTTGCATAATTTATTGCATCATTACCTCTATTAATGTTTTCATATGTTTAGAGACCACATTTGGCTTTGAAGACAGAAGGGGATTTAGACCGCAAAGGAGATATAACTCCTAAAAATCCTGACAATAATGGTAAGCTGCTGAGCTTCATAAATAATAATACCCCATTGGGTCCAGACACTTTTGCGAATAGCATTCAAGTGGCCAGGTCTTGCCACATGCACAGTTAAAAAAATAAAAAATACACAGACCATAGTTGAATGTATGTTCAATGGTTCAAGTTCTGTGACAATAGCTTAATGCCATCTCTGTGAAATGGAAGTTGAAGGCTTATTAGGTGATGATGATAATGTTTTTTAATTAAAGATCAAAAAATTGGTTAAGATGCATCTGCATATCAAATTTCAGTTTGATTGGACTTTTGGACACGTCTACATACACAAATTTCGGCTATAGTTTTAGTAATGAAAATATTACAATGCAGTTAAGGACATATTATGATAAACAGAATGAGCAGCTCACCTCTCATATCTTCTGGTCCGAGTCATTCGTTATTTTTGTCACATGACTCTCATAGACGCTAGGCAGTGCATTACACAGGAAACAGAATTGAGCGGTTTAGGAAACAGAAATGGGAAGTTACCTTTGAGTCTTCTAGTCTGAGTCATTCGTTCTTTTGAATCTATTGCACTGCATAGCGTCTATGGAAGTCACATGACAAAAGAACGAATGACTTGGACTGGAAGACTCATGAGAAGAACCGTTCAATTCTGTTTCCTGTGTAATGCACTCCATAGCGTCTATGGAAGTCACGTAACAAAAGAACGAACAATTCGGACTAGAAGACTCGAGAGGTACCTACTAATTTCTGTTTCCTGCACATTACCTACAGAGGTTTTGCAATGCTTTGTGCATGCGCGCCCAGTAGAAAATGTACGAATCATTCTCAGAGACTACTCGTTCTTCTGAGTCACATTGAAGAATGGTTCAAAAAGAACGAAGAACGAGTGTTTTGCCATCCTCTCCACCTGACCTTTTGCTTTATGTCTCTCTTGGGGCAAAATTAAAAGCACCTCAGTTCACATCACATTCCAGAGGTTTTCAGTGGGTTTTCAGATTTTGAGATTGGGCTGGTCATGACATGGTTTTGATCTGGGGTCCTCCATCCACACCTTGATTGACCTGGCTATGTGGCATGGAGCATTGTCCTGTCAGAAAAAAAACAATCCTCAGAACTAGGAAACACTTTCAAAACAAAATGAAGCAAATGTTCTTCCAGGATAAGCTTACAGTATATGTGGCTTGATTCATGCATCCTTCACAAATACCAATTTGCCTGGTCCCAGGCTTGCCAAAGCACCCTAAGATGATCACTGATCCTCCTCCACATTTCACAGTTGTTGTGAGACACTTTGGCTTGTACAGTAGACCTCTCCAGGTATCCATCAAACAGAAAAACAATCAGCTGTTAGACAAAGCTGAAAAAATTGATTCATCAGTGAAGATGATCTTAATCCAGTGTTCTGGTCAAAATTGCTGTGGTCCTTTGCAAATCTTAGCCTGGCTGAGGAGGAGGAGCCTGTTTTGAACTTCACTGTGCACTTCACCCCAGTTTCAGTTAGCCACTTGATGTCATCCTATGCTTGCTAAGTGACATTCAAATGAGTTTGCGGTAATCCCTGTCAGTAGAGACCTGGTTTTGCCCTCTGCCAACCTGTAGCTACATTGTCCCCAGTGTCTGCTGCATAACCTTGCTGTTGTGTACTGCCATGTTGTGACGCTCACACTCATGTATCCCTTTGCCAGGATTCAACCATTCTTTTCTTCACTCAAAACTTTCCTTCATAAGTTTTTGAGGTACAACTAGCACTGTTTTTCCCATCCAGCTGGACGCTCTGCAGGAGAAGAGTGATGATCACAGCAGGAGCTTTCATAGGTTTTCCTCATTAAATAAGATTTGATTCCGGTGATCACCTAATCAAGAAAATTAGATGATATAAACAGTTTGACAGCAAAATGAGAAATCCATTTTTGCAGTTTTTGAGAATTTGTATTGATTATTATTATTATAATTTCTAATTAAGCAAGTAAACTGCATGAGAATATTGCAACGTATAGAGAAAAATTGTGCATGTTTTCCTTGAGTTACAAGGTTCCTAAAAAGCACAAATTCCAAAATATCTTTTACATTTTTTCAAATAACTTCATCTCCAACAGTTTTGGCACAGTGGATAAATCAGCCTGCAATTGAGTAAAGTTGCACACAAAACCTTTTTAAGTGTATTGTAAGCAGATGTCAACGTTTCAAAAACAGTTCTTTAATGAAAGCTTAGTTTAAGCAGCAATGTATGCAGCTCTTTTTGGATATGCTATGTGCCACGAAAGCACAGGCTTCATGGCCTACTCGGTGAATGTCGCAGCTCCGCGGGCCGATCCTCAGCAGGCGTGTTGTCATTACTGTAGAGGCGCACAGGTTTGTGCAGAGCAGGTGAGACTGGCGGTGTTGTACAGGCGCGTTGTACACAGAGACAGCAGAACGTGTGGGCGGATGGCAGGCGGCTTTCTCCTAGGCAAACAGGACTTGGAAGCATTCGAGTCTAGGAAACCAAGAGACTTGTGTAAGTTAAGGTTAGTTTTGATACTACTCAGCGAGGGAAGCCAAGGAGGCCTTTTTAAAGGCCGCGCTGACGCTGAGTGGCGCAATTGATGAGCCTCCAGACCAGGTCAGTTCTGGTGGCCCGTCCCCTTGTTAGGTGCACTCTGCACTCTCACAATATACAGTAGTATATAAATGTGCAGTACTGCTGAATGGTCCTGCAAAAGGAGATGATTTACTTACATAATGCAGGCACAAGTTCTTGGCGGATCTTCACAGTTACAGTAAACACACCCTCCTTTAACATTTACCACAAGTAGGCATCAGGTATGGAAGTATGGGAAGGAATTATTCTGCCACCTTTTTTCAAACTCGTCCCCACTTCTTGACCACTTCTCGATAACAAGAAATAATGCTTAACTATAAATACTTTTTTCTTCGTTCCAAATTTTTTTGCACACAAGAGGTTGCTTTACCAAAACCTGACCAATAGAAGCAGCCCCAGACCATAACGCTGCTCCCACAGGCTTGTACACTAGGCATGGGGGGTGCATCAATTCATCGGCTTTTCTTCGTACCTTAATGCACCCACCATATGGAATAGGATCAGTCTGACAAAGAGACTGATTAGACCACATGACCTTTTTCTGACTGTCCATTCTTTTACTCTCCCTAGCAAAGTGATGCCATTTTGTATCAATTAGCCTCACTAATAAGTGGTTTTCTTAAGCTTACACAGTTGTTTCGTCACTCTTACTTTGCATACTGTGTATCAATATTCATTGTTACACATATATCATGTGGCATGGCACACTGTGACTCACAGTGTGTCAATATGAATTTTATGAAAAAAAAAAAACAATATACAAAGCAAACAAAGCTTCATATACTGATGAGAAGGTTGTATGTGGTTTTGTTCAGATTGCTTCGTCCTCTCGAGAGTTATTACAGAATATTCAGGGCCTCTTTCGAGTGAATCACCTTGTAGTATAAGACAGTATAGTGGAGGAATACAGAATGTTGCAATTAGCAATAAGGAAAGGGTTTAAATGTAGGTGATCATAATTCACTACTATCAATGTCACAAAGCAATCAGATTATGCAGATTAAATGGCAGTGTACTGAAAAGGACAAACACAAATAAAGGACTAGCAGGAGTGGGGGGGTGGGGTGACTGGGGGCATGTTTTTTTTTTTTTTAGAGTGTTCCTAATTCAGAGTATGGTCACATAACAAATGCACCAGTGGCAGTACACACAGAGCTGATCATGATATTGCTGCAGCTTGTTTTGTCCCCGACCATCTGGAGCACATAAGACATACTGCAGTGTGGTCACCCAGCACAATTAACACCAACGTCCTCCTGGACATTGTCTCATCACTGTGAACAGCATGAAAGCTTTTAACAAATTTCAACTAGCATTTCAAGTCCACCTAAATGTCATGACTTAATTATACCCTCTGTGGGATTTCATTATTTATAAATAACACAAAGAATAACACTAAAATTAAAGACCAAGGAGAGAGCAGTTTTTGTTAAAAAGCCATCAGGTGCTACGCGCACACACACACACACACACACACGCACGCACGCACACACTTATACTGTATGTGTCAGTATACTGTGTGTGTATGTGTCAGAAAAAACTCCATTGATGTGATATGGTCATTCAGTACATTCAGTCCATAATGTTGCTGATCCTAGACCTGACCAACTGAAGGAACCCAAGGTCACCATGCTGCTTCCAGGGGCTTGACCAGTGGACACTTGTTACACCTATACACAATAAGATCACTATGCACTATGCATCACTTCCCGCACTTTTCTTCTTACCCTAATAAACCCATCGGTTTGATGGTGTCAATCTGAACTCATCAGATCATACGCCTATTGCACTCCAAAGACCAGTCTTTATGATCCCTGGCAAATTTAAGCATTTTTCTGATTAGTCTCACTAACAAGTGGTTTTCTTATGGCCACACAGCTGTTTATCCCCAATCCTGTGAGTCCTCATCACATTGTGTACGTATGAAAATACTCTTACTTTCACTATTAAACATAGCCATGGTTTTTACAGTTGCTTTTTTACCATGCAACTTCAAGTGTTTAAGTGATCTCCAGCCATATTTTTATTCTGACCACTTGTTGGTTCTTGTGTTTCATGTATGGAAGGGATAAATACAGTATACACACAGTGGTATAAAAAAGAATTAGCCCCTTTGCTTTGCGACCTGAAATGAAGACAGTTTTTACTCAGTGCAATGTTTAATATCCATGTGAAAGATATCGCATCATGTCAGGAAAAAAAAACAGAATCACTAATTTGGAAAATTATCACCCGCTCCTTAAAATAACTTGTACACTTTATCAGGTGAAGGTAATCACCTTCTCAATGGCACATAAAGTTTTGCACAGCTACAGTAGACTTATTTGCCCACTCCTTTAAGTTAAGTTAAATTTGATGGTGAATGTTTCTGGACTGCATAACAGGATTTTCATAACAGGATTTTACCACTTCCATGCTTTACTGTACGAACGGTGGTGTTTGGGTGATGAGCTGTATTGGATTTCTGCCAGACATACTGTTTGGGGGTTGTGGCCAAATAATTTAATTTTAGTCTCATTTGACCATCAGTCTTATCTGGCCATTCTTAAAGAGTGCCTTTTTTCTTACAACCTTCCCATATAAGCCCCAACATTTGTGGAAAATTTGTGATATTGTTTTTACATGCATATAATGACCCCTCTTTGTTGTAAATCCCTGCAACTGCTTCAGAGTTGCTGTAGGCCTTTTCGTAGCCTTACTGACTTACTGACTTTGGTCTGTGTGCACGTTTATCCCGGGAATCTTTTGACAAGGCCTTACCACCAATAGTTGATTGTCTCAGCTGCACTACCAGGGACTGAAATGCTCCAGGTTTCATGCTGAGCTAATCAAAATGACCACAGCTGATCACAGTTGAAAGTCAAATGGCTTTGCATAGCATTTAGAAGCTATAGCATAGTAGAAGCTTATTATCCATTAGCTGCACCTGATTGAGTTTGCAAGGCATGTTTAGGAAGGGGTTATCATTCCTTGTTGGCGTTATATATTTCACTTGTTAAAAGTTGCACTGTGTAAATAAAAGTGGATAAAACAAAAACTGTGTCTGTCTTCATTTACGAAGCAACAAAGTGTGATTATTTTAAGGGGCGGGGGGTTCTTTTTTTTATCCCCACGGAGTGTGTGACATACATGACTTGCTTTGGACAGGCAGTATATCTAAGAAAGATGATAACAAATGGTTTGGGAACTAAACAGGAAATATTCCACTCATATTATTGTGACTGAATGGGCAACCCTCCATAGTCACACCCAAAATCTAGTGTAAAGCCTTCCTTGAAGAGTAGAGGCTATTGTAACAGCAGGGGGAATACTAAATCAGGAATGGGGATTATAGGGTATGATAGTCAGGCGTTCACAAACCTTTGGCTATATAGTTTATGTGGCAGTTAGAACTTTCTTTAAGTTAGGGAATTTAACCTGTGCCAGAGTGCAAACTGCTGCAGTAGTACTTTTTCTTTTTTTGTACCAAAAGGTTACTTATGTACTGTAGCACTTTCCTATTGCACTTCTTTTGCAGGAATTCCTTTTATTTTAAACAGAATTATTGTGGTTCCCAGATGTCATGTCATATATTATAAACTTTCATTGCTCTCATTTAAATCTTTAAATCATCGCCTTGCTGGTGTGTTTAAGAGGCATTAGCACAAGAGGCATTAACTTGTTCTCTTCCAGTATGTGGTATTTCTTACGGCCTCTAATACTTCCTCTAATGACTGTCTTTTCAGTCTGAGAAGCCAAATAAAAGTAGAGATAGATATTTTAGCAAATAATATTTAGTAAATTGATATTTAGTAATTTTTTTTTTCTCAGTCAGAATGTATAGTGCAACATAAACTGTGTGTTTGTTGCACTAGAAATAAATATCATACTTCCAGTATCATTTTGTGAATCTGCAACTCTGGGACTCTATGTTTCTGAAGGTCTGTTCAAGTTACTGTTGGTCTGTGAACACAATTTCAGACTGCTTATTACGCTGTAATATTTTTTGACACACAGTGTTTAATTTGATTTATAATGATACAGTTTCAAGTAAGTGCATCAGCTTTCATCCTTTTTAAAATGAATATCTCTTAAGATATCAAAAGTAATTTGAGAGTGACGTGTTTCAAGGAAAATGGTTTTCGTCTCAAGTACAAAACCAATTTTATCAGACATAATGTTCTATAGAAAACAGACCTTCATCTATTAGTCTCTCGGGTTTAAACAACAATGTGGTTGTATGAGGTCTGGAAATCATCAGGTCTCACAGGTTTATGATTTTATCTTATTAGCTACATTTATGTACCTCAATGAAAATAAAAAAAAAATTATTCTATTTTACCTGCCAGTTATTTACTGTTACATACATCCTGAGTGTATTTCTTTCAAAATGTCATGCAAATGCTGTGTAATACAGTATTTACTTTATTGGAACCTGACCATTTAACAAACTTGAATGTACACAATTTTGGTTACGGTTACATATAGCATGCATGTAAATGAAGATTTTAATTATATAATGAAGAATGTACTTGTAGCACACGTTGTAGTATGCAGTGTACTTGTAAAGAGTTTATTAGGAATTATTTCCGACTGGGAAACATGTAACAAAACCAGTGTGAAAGTTTGCCTAACGTAAGTAGGGAATTAAAAATTGCACAATGCAAACCTATTGGTCAACTGGAAATAATATCATAATTTCCCTGAATAGTGAACCTCAGGGTCCTTAGGTTCTTATTATCTGTTATAATACCCTTGAAAATTCTACAAAGAAAAGTTAAGACATAACTAGGGTATAAGAATTTTATAGCTGTCTAAAATCCAAATATGTGAAGGTTATGTGTAACGTGTATTTTAGCAAGTTTTAGGAGCACCTGAAGGTCATGGATGTTTTTTTTAAGTCGATCTGGCACTCATAACCTTTTAGTTTAAATGCAATTTATTTTAGTTGAAAAAGCTTTTTTTATTTTTGGAAAGAAACCATGGAGGCGTTTGCACCTTGAATTCATAGCTAATAGAAAAACTGTCTTGTCTTTCCCTTTTGACGTCGCTGACAGGAATGCCATCTGTGTATGTAAAGGATCAAACAGCAGGGCAAGTGTGAAATTATTGCGTACTTAAGCCCACGTCTCCCTATGAAGCAATGAAATGACTCTGAAAAACAAACTCCCACCGAGCAGTTCTTTAATTTACCCTTCTGAAAGATTACACCTGTATGAGTTCACCTCAATTTATTACTGTCACATTTATGCTCAAATTACAGTTCATACAGTATGATATATGGTTTATCTTGGTATGTATTTTTTATTGGAAATGCTAATGAGTTTAGGCATGAATTAATGCTAACAGTAATTCCTGCTTTAATAGAGATGATAAAATGCATGCTCTAATCCCTAACACATTAAGGAAATAATGAGGTGTATGTATTAACACCTAGCTCAGTCACATATGAATAGTCATTAGTAATGATAATAATTAAATATTAATAGCATGTTTACTCATTCTGGGCAACAATGACATGCAGTAATAATAGATAAATAATAAAAATAAAATAATTTAAGCTAACCGACTTTTTAAAGTTTAAAAGTTTAAAAACACCTGTATACACAATTTTAAATTAGACCTTAACAACTACGTTTATTCCACGTTTATATTCCACAGTACTTACCATGGCATATATTAATACATTTCTATAACAGCGTATCAATATAATCAGATTATTTTGAAACAAATCAAGTGTTAAGCCATGTTGGCTGATCTTAACAGTATATAAAGTATGTGATCATGTAAATAGTTTTTATTGTAAATAGTTTGTTTTATTGTTTTAATATTGCAAGATATGGTATAAATGAACAGAATTAGTTACCAAGATGTCTATACTTACCATTTTAAATATTTTTATAAAACTCAGAATGTGTTAATATATATACTTCGTTATTTTTTGATGGGTTAGTTAATGGCCATTAATTCATCATTAAGAAAGAATTATTTATCCATCCATTTGCATTTGATTCTCTGAAAGCGAGGTAGCAGTTCCAGCAGGGAACCCCAAATTACCTTTTATCCAGCCACCTCAGCCAACTCTGACTGGGGGATCCTGAGGTTTTCCCAGGCCAGTGTGGAAATAATCTCTCCACTAAGTCCTCAGTCTGCTCCGTGGCCTAATCCCAGCTGAATGTGCCATTAACACCTCCATAGGGGGGCTTTCTGGTGACATCCTTACTAGGTGCCCGAACCACCTCAACTGACTCCTTTCCACTCAAAGGATCAGCGGTTCAACTCTGAGTATCTAACGGATGACTGAGCTTCTCATCCTATGCTCTAATAGAAAAGCCAGCTATCCTCCTAAAAAAATGCATTTCAACCGCTTGTATCCACAGTCGTGTCCTTTGAGTCATGTAAATCGACCTGTAGATTAAGAGCTTTGCCTTTTGGCTCAACTCTCTTTTTGTCACAATGGTGCAATACCACCCCCGCTGCTCCAATTCTCTGGTCAACCTCATGCTCGAATGTTGCATCACTCGTGAATAAGACCCTGAAATACTCCTTAACAGTTAACAGACTAATTATAAAATCAGGACCACATTATCTGCAAAAAAGCAGAGCTGCATTGCTTAGCCTACAAACTGGATGTCATCTCCTCCACAGCTGCGCCTTGATATCCTGTCCATGAAATCCACAAACAGGATTGGCGACAGAGCTCAACACCCACCATTAATAAGTCCGTCTTACTGGCGTGAACCCGAACACAGCTCTCAATTTGGGCATAAAGGGATTGGATGGCCCTGAGAAGTGACCCCTTCACCCTATACTTCCACAGTGCCTCCCAAAGAAAATCATCTGTGGTCTGATCATGTGTCTTCTCCAAATCCACAAAGCATGTGTAGCCTGGATGGGCATATTCTTAAGCCACTTCCCGGATTCCTGCAAAAATAAAAAGCTCCTTTCCACCACCTTAAAGTACACTTTCCCAGGCAGGCTGAGTGTGATGCCCCTGTAGTTGACAGACACCCTCTGGTTCCCCTTTTTGAAGAGGGGAACCACCACCCCAGTCTGGAACTCCTTAGGCACCATCCCTGACTTCCATGCAATGTTTAAGAGGCCCCTCAACACCCACAGCCTTCAGCATTTCCAGGCGGATCCCATCAATTCCTGGGGCTCTGCCACCATGGAGTTGTTTGACTACCTCAGTGACCTCACTAACTCTGCCTCTGCAGTAGAGGGTGGATTAGTTGGGTTCAGGAATTCCTCAAAGTGCTCCTTCCACCACCTGAATACCTCCTGACTGTTGAAGTCAACAGTGTCCCATCCCTGCTGTACACAGCCTGGGTGGTTTCCCGTTTCCTCCTCCTGAGGTGCCGGATGGGTTTTCAGAAGCATTTTGGTGCAGTACTTCTCCATGGCTTCTCCGAGCTCCTCCCATACCCACTGCATTGCTTCTGCTTCAGCTTTAGCTGCCATCCTTCGAGTCTGCTGGTACCTTGCAACTGCCTCCAGAGTCCCCAGGGATAACATATCCCTGAAGGACTTTGTTTTTAGCTAGATGGTTTCCCTGACCACTGGTGTACATCACTCTGTTCCGCAGGGATACCAGAAAAGTTTCACCGGAGTTTCGCCATCTTGTTTCTATAATCGACGTCTAGAGACAGGTTGATGTCTTTACACCAGTCCAGACAGGACACAGAAGACTGGTGAAGAAGTGGTGGTCTTAAAGCACATAGGAATGACGGCGCTCCTCAGAGAGATGTTGAAGATGTCAATAAGAACACCTGCCACAGCACAGCATTGCCTATATGTGTGTTGAATTCCCCTAGCAGGACTATGGAGTCCCCTACTGAGACCCGGTGCAGGACTCCATTTAGGTTCCCCAAGAAGGCCAAATACTCTGAACTGCTCTTCGGTGCATAAGCACAGAACAGACAAAGTCCAACCCATATACAGGAGTAGGGATCCATAGCCAAGGCTGTAAGCCTGTAAGCCACCAGATCTAACTGATAACACTCCACTTTCTAGACAAGCTCCAGCTCCTTCCCTCACAGAGAAGTGACAGTCCATGTCCCCAGAGCCTCTGCCACCCGGGTCTGTTGAGGCCCTCGACCTTCACTGCCACCCAAATAGCACCACACCCAACCCCATCGGTTCCTTCCATCGGTGATGGGTCCACGGGATGGGGAGGATGGGTATGCACATTGTTCTTTCAGGCTGTGCTCGGCCAGGTCCCTTGGCAGATCCAACCACCAGGTGCTTGCTGATGGCCCCTCAGTATAAGCCTGGCTCCAGACATGGGGACGAATTAGTATTAATGAATGGTTTTTGTGAATTAATTGTTGCAATTAAAAAAAAACAAAGAACAAGCTCAACGCAAATTGATGATGTAGAAGTGTCTTAAGCTATTTTTTTAAGAAATTTCCCTCTGGGATAAATAAAGTTCTTTGAATCTTGAATCTATCATTAGCATTCAGCTGTTGTGGTTATTATTGAACTCTTGCCAATTTTAGTGCAATAACCAAATGGCCCACAGCTTCAGGGAAAGGCAATTTTCAATCAAACACAGTGTCAGAAAAATGTCAGGATTAAGAGTCAGATAAGATGCAGGTGCAGACTCTTCTTTAATAAAGATTTTGCAACAACCACACTTAACAAGAAACATCAACAATGACTACCGAGGTGAGCTGAGCGAATTGCTAAGATGTAGTACACACAACAGATGCGAGACAACATTAATTAGTGACAAATATGTGACCAGCAGTATTTGCAGGAAAGTGAAGTCAAGGGGCTTCCATGGAGCTTCCCTGACAAAAGGTGTTCTACGAGGGGCGGTCATAAAATTTGTATTATTGTATTAAAAAAACTAAAATATTCGTATACATTTTGTCTGGTATAAAAACCCTGCAGTATTGTTACACACAATGTCATTAGAGGGTCAAAACCAAAATGGCACATTTTGAAAATATTTTAGCGTGTGCTGTTATTCGTTTCTTGCATTTGAAAGGAAACAATGCGAAGAAGATTTACAACAAACTGGTTGACTTGAGGCTCAAAATTCTGCCTCACCTCCTTACTCCCCCGACCTCGCACCAAGTGACTTTTTCAACTTCCATCACTTTAAGAGACCATTCATGACAGGCATTTCAACGACAATATTTTAAAAAAATATTGGTTACATTAAAAAGTAGAGATGCTCCGATCAGCATTTTTGGGGCCGATCACTGATTACCAATCACCAAGATCATGATTTGCCGATTGCCGATCACGGCCGATCACAGAATGGCAGGGGAATGGGAATCTTTTATCTATAATCTAGCAGAGTTTGCACCATTTGTTGAAATGAAACTAACTCTAAATTAACTATATTGAAAAAAAAACTGTAGAAATTGTCACGGTGTAGTTGTCTGTGCGTGCGTCGTGGCATAAGTGCATCTTTTCAAGAGGTTCTTTTTAATGATATACAGTATATTAAAGTATAACAAAAACGAAAGCTCTTTTTCTTAGAGCACCTTGCAGACTTTAATTCATCACTCTTACAAAAACAACCATAATCACAGAAACTATAACGACAACTAATGCTAGACGCCTGACTGAAGTTCAGTCAGGCTATTTATAATGATTAACTTAATTACTTATCCTCAGTTCAGGTGAGTGCTCCCCTCACCTGACCGAGGTGCAGTCTAGGACATGAAGTCCAACTCAAACAAAACTACAACACAAACAACACAATGAAACGGAGTCTTTGGGCGCTTTGGCGTCCTCTAGAGGTTAACCCTTACAGTACCCCCCCCTCAAAAACGCTCCTCCAGAGCGACAACGGAGGTCCAGAACTCCCACCCCACGGTTCTGCATCGTGCCTCCTGACCTCGAGGCTGTGGACTTTGTGCCCTGGGCCGGGCTGCAGTGCCTGCATCACAGGATCCCCAAAGCCGAGCGTCTGCAGAACCGGCACTGGGCGAATGGCCCCGGAGCTGGGTGACGGCACTGGTGTGGGAGCTTTAGAGCCAGGCCGCCCAGCTGTCACGACGTGCTCGGCATCCAGTTGCGGAACGGGCATGACGATTGCGGAGCTTGGCGGCGTAGGAGCTGACGCGATGTCCGCGGCGCTTGCTGGCTGAAGGGCTGACCTGATGTTCGCGGAGCTTGCCGGCTGAGGAGCTGACGCGACGTCTTGGAAGCTGGGAGGCGGAGGGAGAAGCGCGACGTCCTCGATGTCGAGCAGAGGCGGCGGAGGAAGAAGTCCTCACTCTCGATCGGAGGCGGAGGAGGAGGAAGCGTGACGTCTTCGCTTTTGATCGGAGGCGGAGGAGGAGGAAGCGCGACGTCCTCGAAGTCGAGCTGCGGCGGAGGAGGAAGAACCGCGACGTCCTCGAAGTCGAGGAGAGGCGGAGGAGGTGAAAGCGCGACGTCCTCGCTGATAAGCAGAGGAGGAAGAAGCGCTGTATCCTTAGTGTCGATCAGCGGAGGCGGAGGAGGAAGCGCGTCTTACTCGCTGTCCAGTAGTGGCGCGTAGTCCTCCAAGTAGAGCGGAGGAGGAAACACGTCGTCCTCGCTGGCTAGCAGTGGCGCGTAGTCCTCTCCGTCGGACGAAGGAGGAGGAAGATGATCGGAGCCCTCTGCGTGGCTCCCGTGAAAATCAGTGCCCGCTGCGCGGCTCTTGTGAATTTGGACGAGCAGGTTTTGGAGCTGTTCTACCTGCTCCCGCAGGTTCAGTATCCGCTGAACACGGATCAGTCGTCCTGGTCCCTTTGCAGAAAAACATGCCCAAAGCATGATGTTTCCACCCCCATGCTTTCTCTTCCAAACACGACAAGTTGAGTTTTTACCAAAAAGTTCTATTTTGGTTTCATCTGACCATATGACATTCTCCCAATCC
>JAOVVB010000043.1:23546596-23557737 GCA_028570985.1 Heterobranchus longifilis
CAATAAATACCTGATTCTGAACGAGCTAGTCATGAAGTTGAACGCGTTCTAGCGCACTTTTATTAAAACCAATATAAGTACGACAGTGCATATATGAGCATTTATTTTCATAGTAGAGGAAGCGGAGCTTCCCTTGTAGTCCTAGAGCAGCCGCCACTGATTAACATACAGCTCATCTTCTCACAGTGTTGCTGTGGAACCACAAAGAGTAAAAGTTCAGCTGTTGTTTTTGTCCTTTACTCTTCCTTAGTCCCTGATAAATATATATCTGTAAGTAAAAATAATAGTAATTGTAAAACTTAACTCAAAAGTACTTTTGGTAAAGCTGTTCAGTTTGTTTGTGTCTTATAGCAAATATAAACTGTATGATGTTAATTGTGCTAGCATTTCTGTGTGATTTGTAATGTTAGTATAAGATTCAAGATTTAAAGAACTTTATTAATACCAGAGGAAAATTGCTTATCCTTGGTTACAGTTGCTCACAGTTGTTATCCGTTGTTATATTGTTATAGTGCTAAGATGTGGCTAAGATGTGCTGAAAACTAATGTTAAGTGGTAGTAAATGTTACATTTACTTATTATGTAGTAAATGTTACATTTAGCTTATATTTTCCAGTTGCATTAATAATATTTATGTGGTCTATGTGGTTTATCTGTCAGATTGGATCAGCCTACCTCACTTCTTCAAGGACAGAATAGTATTAGATTATAATGTGCATGAAATAATGTGCATGTTTTGTAATTAAGCAAATTTGTTTCTTATTGCCTGCTGGGCACTGTTGTGGCAGGCTGTTGTGCACTGTGTGTTTTGGTGCCTTTCTGTCATGGCCAGCATGATTTCTGTGCGCCATTGTTTTTTCTGTGGGCATGGGCATGGGTAAAGCACTGGGTGCCCATGATCCTGTCACCAGTTGTGACCAACAGTGTTTATTTCACCTGTCATAAATCATAATGCTATGGCTGATCAGTGTATCTAAAAAGTGATTGCATAAAAAGACTCACTGACAAAGTGTCCAAGGCCACAGCAGTGTAAATTAATACATTTCAGCAGGAGAAGCACTCTCACTCATTTTCTATTGTCTCATGAGAGAAATTCTCAGCTACAACTGCTGCTGAATGAGCAGGAGAGGGCACTGCAGTACATTTTAACATTTTATTTAACAACTTTAAATGCATTGGTTTCTACCACAGCTGGCTTGACTTCACTCCAATTGCAGGATGTGGCTGCACTTTGTTAAGTCACGCTCATTCCTAAAAAGGAGTAACATGTTTTACCCACAGTGGCAAGTTACTAACTTCAGTATGATAGGAATTATACAAAATTATACGAAATTAATTATTTTTCCTGGTCTTTACAATTAAATTGATGAGTGCGACACACTCATACATTTCAAGTACTGTAGATTGCAGCAGACAAAAGTAGAAGCAATGATGACACAAATCTGTTACTTAATCATTAAGAGCACAGCCTACTGTCCAACACTCTAACAATATTTATAACATTGCTATATCTCGATATGTTCATAATAAGAGAATATATTAAACATGTTTATAATAAGGGGAAATTACTGTCACTCCATACAACTGCTCAAACTTTATAGTGAAATATATAATTCCATATAATACATACACTCAAAAAAATGAACAATATGTTTACAATATGAGTATACTCATAATAATTGTATTTATTGACTTTTTCGATTAAGGTTAACGTTATTATGTCTCAACTTGACCGTACAAATTCCTAATACGTTGTCTAATCACAAACCATTCATGTTAAGTCAAGATTTCATACATACAGCAGGGGGCAGTAGCGAGACGCCAGCTGTCATGAAACGCTAAAGAAACAGAAGAGCAAGACGCTTCAAACTACACCTGCGCAAAGTTAATTGACTCTCTGCCTGCGCGCGCTACCCCCTGCAGTTCTGTCCGTTTTGACAGATGGAGGTCAACACCCGAAAAGGTTGTTTTGCATGCAATATATTTAGGCTTTGCAGAAACCTGGAAAAAATGTTAGTATTTGATTGCAAAAAATAGGGGTAAATCATGTTAATTTTAGGGTAATATGGTAAATTAACTAATTTTTAGCTGGTATTATTGACCTTAAGGACAAGGTTGTGCATTTTCCTTTTACATATATTTTTTTAAGATTCGTACAGTGAGAACCTTTTTTTCCTATTTTTTTTTGTGGGTGACGATTTTTTTTCTTACAGTATGTGAAACATGTCCAGAATGAAAAAGAAAAGAAAAAGTTAAAAGTTGAAAGAAAAGTTATACCAAGATAACCAACTTTAATGCTGTTTATTTGTTAAACACAAATTTTCCCCCTCTTTAAATGTGTCAGAGTTGCCAGTAAAGTTGGAAAAAAAAAACACACACGTTAGAATATGTTGCATTTTGTGTACAGTGTGTCTTTTGTATTGTTGGACCATAATATTCTCAATTTCTTGATTCTGTGCTGCATTTCAAACAGTGCCAAATGTTATTAAATGCTTGTGACAGTAATGTTGTTGTGAATAAAGGCTCTTACAAATGTTAGTTGAGTTTACTAAAGTCATTTGTGTGGGACTTGTTGACAAATTAAAGTTAATTTAACCTAACTAATAAAAATTTTATTTAGTGAAAGCATTCTGTTTTGATTGTTTAAGCCTAAATTAAATGTTTTGTTGTAAAATAATTATTGTACTTTGAATTTAAAAATATGTAATATGCAACTTCTAAACAATTTTGTTTTGCCCATACATGACTGACTCTTGTTAGTCAAACTCAAATTTCTTTTGTTGGGCAAAAGTTATTGATAATATTTGGCTTGAATTAAAAAGATTATTTCTCCCTAAAACAACTCCATCATATTTGATAAACTTAAAATAAATGCTTTCAACTTTCATAATTAATTTTCGTGGAACCTTTTGACAAGAAAAAATGAACTAAACCCAACGTTACATTTTTTTGAGTGACACAGTTCCAGCAAAAAAATTACACTCTGATTATCTTTTTCATGCATGTCAGCCATAAAACAATAAAATTATGTATTCTGTATGTATTCTCCATGCATATATTATATAATACCAGTTGACACAGTTTATGCTACACATAATGTCAGACAAATAATAATAATTTTAAAAAAGGGTTGTTTATTAAAGTTTTCTTGGATTAAATGACACACAATTGTCAACGTCTGCTTGTGTTTATTTGTGTATCTTTCAGAGAGAAAGAGAGAAACAGTAAGATTTAAATTTTTGCATCAGTAAGAACAGAAATTAACTTGTGTCTTGAACTTTCAACATTTAATTTCAGTGTCTTGTATGATTGAGTAGTAAACAATCTGTTTTATGTCCGCCTTTCCAAGTGGACTTGAGCACAGTACCATGTACTTGGCCACACTTGTAATCAGATACAGAAGGTAATTGTGCCTAAACATTGAAGGAAATCTTCAATCTCTTTCAGAAGAATCTTTCACTTCTCCTGTGAAATTTGTGTACTGTATGTGCACTGTACTTGCTAAACAAATCCTCTGAAACGCATGGCCATAGCTTATAAAATAGCAGGGCAGGAAAGAACGTCATGTATTCTGGTACAGAACAACATTACTAATATAAAGGTTGGCGAGCTGGAGGTGTAATCATACTCAGGAATACTACAAAGCAATCATGCCTATTGTAAAAACACTCTAAATCTACTGTAACTATAAACCAATGAAATGTGCAATGTCTTTCATTAATCAATCTATCATGGTATCATGTTGTTCTATTATCAGACCATGCTGTTATATTAACACACTATAACACACTTCAGAAGGTTGGCAGCTTCCGCCTCATGTCTCATCATAACCTTCTTAGGATGCATTATTTTTCAATAACATTGTGGGTTGTTATGTGTCATTCCTTCCTTACTTATAACTGAGGTTTAATATAGTCTGTTAGATTTGGAAATAATAGACTTTAATCAGTAACAAGCAGCCTACAAATATTACTACATTTAATTTAATTGTATTATGCCTATACAGATATAAAAATTATGGATGTAAAAATATATTAATGTATGACTTTATCCATTTGTCCCTTACAAGCAAGCTGGAGGTGAAGATGGCAAGAAAACATGCCCTGACATGACATGGGGAAGAACCGTATAGGCACAACCATAACCATATAGGCGAATACACACAATCTCTACCCATTTACCCAGTTTGGCTAAGGTGCCCCTTTGAAATAAATAAATAAATAAATAAATAAATATTTTTGCTTGCAAAAATATGAGAAGCCCATAATAGCTAAAGTTAAATGTTTAATGCTTTTTAATTGACATGCCATGTATGCAAGGTATACAGTATTAATTAATTAAGATATGAGTACAAGCAAATACTTGATTTATAATGAGGCCCTTTTTTTAGGCTCTTAAAAAAGTCTGTGCACAGCCCTGAACACTAATATACATTAATAAGGTAATTAATGCTTTCAATTTTACCAGCGGTAATATTTCTGTTGTGTAGTTTAATAAAATAATAATGCAGTTTGGTATCACATCCAGCTAGCAGCTAACAGCTAAAATTAGGATTATGAATAAACCTAATACATATCTATTGAATTAAGCTGAGGAGTAAAAAAAAAAAAAAAACAGAATATCCCTTCCAGAGACAAATTTAGATGCTGACATACAGTTCAAGATAGATGTTTTTTACACCCACTTCCTAAAATACTAAAGATAAGCTAAAATACGTTAGTCTTCTAGCTGACATGGAGATAAGTTTAGTAGTTTTGTCTAATAATATGATACATGTCAAAGACACATCCACACAAATTTTAAGACCCAACATTTCCCAGCATAAGATTTCCCAAAGCATCACACTGACTCTCCTAACTTGTCTTCTTCTCATCCTGGTGCTAGCTCTTACCCGGGGTGCCCAAATAAAGCTTTTTCCCAATACTTTGGGTTGGCACCTACTTCAGTATTGATGGCATCTACCTCCACAATGAAGGTTAGGCAGTATGGTTGTCGTCAACTGTGGATGGGAATAGGCTCAGCAGGTACTGATTGATAATTCTGTCTCACCTGTGTGCGGTAGCAGGATTACCTATTTGTGTCTGTTTGTTCTTTCAGTGACTGCTGTAACCAGAAATTCAGTTGAAGTTTTGCAAGATTTGCTGGAACACAGAAACAAGCACAAACACTGAGTTTTTGAAAGTGAACTTAAAAATTAGGATTGAATAAACACACTAAAATTACACCTGCCTCCCACGTTTTCCTCCACACACTCACACACATGACTCTATGGGTCAGGTCAGGATGCTTTAGGTGTGTTCTGGGGTAAGCATTACTGAGCTTCTGCAGAGCTTGATCAGCCACTCAATTCCATGTTAACATGGCTTAGTGGTTAGCACTGTTGCCTTGCACCTTAAGGGTCCGGGTTCAAGTCCCACTTGATGGAGTCTGTGTGCATGGAGTTTGCATGTTATCCCCGTGCTTGCTGGGTTTCCTCTGCGCACCTCGATTTCCTCCCACAGTCCAAAGACTGCTAAATGGCATTCCTATGGAGGTCCTTCCATGGTTATAAAAATGGAAATAAATATAATGATCACCATTGGCCTCCACGGTCCCTAGTTGGACTACAGATGTTCTTAGATGAATGGGTAGTTTAATTACCCCAAACAATGACTTTTAAAGCATAGGTTACACACTGCTAACCTGGTGTGTGTAAGTGTGTTTTCAGGCCAGATATTAGCTCTGTAAATCCAGTGCAAAACTAAAGAATCGATTTCTACTTTATTTGGTCAATTGTGTGCCTGATTTTGCTTTACTATAGTATCTATCTCTAACGTGTGCCTTTTCAAAATAACGTTGACACGGGTTACAGGTGTGAATAACGTGTTCAGTGGCGTTTTATAATGCGGTTTATACTCTAACATATAATACCGGGTTGAGATCTATATGGTATCTACTCAAGGAAAACCAACGACGATAAGCCGACTGCTCTTACTGCTTTGTCAACCAAACTTTGGTCTTGGGCAGAATTCGTTTACCCGTCCCACCCAGTAATTTCACGCACCACAATGATGAACATTTGTTTTAACCAATGAGAAAGGACTATGTAGCCGGCCCCTCGCGCTATTGGCCAATCAACGTGAAAGACCGAGGATCGGGCACGCGCTTTTCCGACGTTGGTGTTGGCAGGGTAGTTCCTGCTCTACGCTAGCTGTTTCCAGTAATCGTGTTGTGAGAGGGAGAAAGCCATGTGTGTCGATGCAAAGGTAAATTACCATAGTGAAATTGTAATAGATGACATTTTATAAGTGATCGTTGGCGTATTTGTGTTAGTTAAATGAAAAAAGTCTCTGGCCGATCGTTACAGCCATGCGGCCTTGTTCATGTATCTACTCATGCTATGTTTTTTGTAGCACGTTGTCTTTGGTCCGGTTTGTTGATGAGACGAATTGAAAGAGTCCGAATGAAAGAGCGGTGAAAGTAAACGATGAAAAGTTACATTTAAACATCAATCATCAACTAAAACAAAAGCGATCTCCAGCATTTTTACTGAACATAAACAATGATCGTCCCCTGAATGGAGATCGGAAACATTTAATAGATTTGTGTATTGTCGGTGTGTTAATTTTAGCCCGGGATCTTGCTAGTCATTGCCTGGATCTTACCGTGAGTTTATTACAGGTAGTGTGATAATGTGTATATATATATATATATACGGCTTACTACTTTGATTTAGTGATACTGATTTGTTACTGAATGCTGAATCTGAAAGTGTTCCATCATGTTCGATCCTTGAGACGAGGCAGGGTCATATCGCTGTGCGGTGCTGTAAGTGTACTCATCACTGAGGTAACATGTAATATTGTATCTTTTGTGTTCCACTCTCAACCTGAATCTCATTCTTCTTTGTTAGCGCATCTAAGGAGACTTTTGCTTTAGAGCAGCAGCGTGTACACTGAGGGGAAAAGTGAAGAAAGTAGGTTTGAGGAAGTAGGTTTGGGGTACGGGGGGGGGGGCTTGGACTCACTACCCCCCCCAACGTTTTCATATACACCTGACGTTCACCCCTGTTTACAAGATGGATGGGTAAATGACTGCAGGGCTGGATTTACCATCAGAATTAAAAAACGTAAGTATACTCCAGCCTATACTGGGTTACATTTGATGCATTGACTTTTTGTATTAAGCGATTTATATTTTAGTCGTTTTCCCTGATTTGGAATTTTATTTCCATTTCTCTCTTTACAAATTGTTTGAAAAGATGGCAGATCCCATTATGGACCTGTTTGATGATCCATCACTGTTTAATCTGGATTCCTTGCCAGAAGACACCTTTTCCCAGGGTTCTTCCGACCCGGTTGAAGAGGCTCTGAAGTTGGCCCTTGGCCAAGTGGATCACTCGTTAGTTTCAGATTCAACCCCGGAGACCAGTATCCCCAGTGTCCTTAGTGACAGTGCCCAAGCAACAGCACCACCACCACCACCAATAACCATCTCTTCTGTTGCTCCTAAGACACAACCATTAAGTCAGGTGCCGCTCTCATCCATCGTTTCAACTTCAGTTCCCATACAGACAATACCTCAGACCTCTGTTTCAATGGTTAGTAGTAGCAGTGGTTCGACTGCTGTTCTTTTGAGTTCCCCTTTGGCAGTGTCAGGGTCTCAAGTTGCTACACAACAGCTGCAACCACAGCATCTTCTTACACAGCAGACAGCAGGGCAGGCAGCCCCAAAAATAGTGATTCTGAAGAGCCCCCAGGGTCAGACCCAAGTTCTACAGAGTGTTGCAGGAACAGCAGGCACTCCTGGGAAGCTAACCATTGCGAGAGTTGTGACTGGGGCACCTGTAAGACATGGAATGTCAATTGTTTCAGGAGGGACAGTATTAAATGCTACACAGCCTGCCCAGGGACAGGTTAAGGTGGGGACAGGTGTCCAGAGGTTGGTCCAGACACCTAATGGACCTGTAAAGCAGGTGCTATTGACCTCTTTGCCCCAGACACATGTCCAGCTGCCTGCACAGACACAGATTACCCAAGCACAGACCGAGATGCCAAAGCTGCAGCTTCAGACTCAAGTACAGCGAGTCCCGATACAGGCACAGGTCCAAGAGCAGGTTACTGCATCAACTGGAAGTACAGTGGCAGCCCAAACGCAAGGTGTCACTCTGTCTACAGTAGCACAACAGGTAAGACTGTTTTTTTCCCCCCTCCTTTTTCTTTTTACAATCTACTATATTTCTATATACTTACTCATAAAAGAATGTTTAAGGGAACTAATATCTAACTTAAAAAATTAGGATTGTGTATTAAACTATTTGTTTTTGTAGCTTTTGTTTTATATCTTAAAGTTCACACACACACACACACACACTAAAATGTACGAGTTTACGTTTATAATTGACAGTTTTTTTTTTTAATGTCACCGGAGGATTCTGTCTCACGAGATTTCAGAGATAGGGAGAGCATACGAGTGCACTCCTTTTTTTTTTTTTCTTTTTTTCCCGGCTCAACGGTTACTAGTGATAAAATTATTTATTTGCAGTTCATGTTCAGCACCCTTCATGTTTACTTTCGTTTAATTTTGTAACAAACTAAATGTTCTGTTCTCCTTTTACAGAGAAATGAGCATGTGCAATGAACAGTGCTATTTTAGCGTATTTATGCACAACACTAGCGTTCTCTGGTCGAAAGCTAAAGCAACATGCAAACAATATCTAAAGTTACATGAGAATCAAAGTTTAACTGACCGGCAGCACAACTAATACATTAACGTTAAATTTAGTAAATAACTGTTTACAGATTAGCCAGGTTGGCAAAGGTTTAAACTAAACATTACCTGCTAAACCAACAGTCACTGCGTCGTTTATAATGTTTTGTGAATATGAATTACGAGAGGAACATGGCTGTGGGGGTGTTTTGTCCTCGCTGTTGAACATGGAGCAACTTGCTGCTCTTAAATTTATTCCACAGACTTTCAGGTGGTATTAATGTTATTGTGTTGACGGTCAGGAAAGTAATTGTCCTTTTTTTTATATACGGTGGAACCTTGGATTACGAGCATAATTCGTTCCGGAAGTGTGCTCGTATTCCAAAACACTTGTAAATAAGTATTTCCTATAAGAAATAATGGAAGCAGGCACGGTGTCCAATGATGTGCGTACACACAGACACAAAGAGCAGGCTGATACAGAGAGAGAAAATGGATTTTTAACCTCTCTAATGAGACTTGGTTTTGCTTTACACGTGCGCTGTACGCACACAAAATAAAATGTTTTACATGCATACGTGGTCACAGTGTTATAGTAAACAGTACACGCGCACGGATGTTGATTAAACCAGTAAGAGACGCGCACTTAGACCCAGCAGGGGAGAAAATTACCCACAATTCCGCAGCGCAAGAGAGTGAGAAACCATTGCCTCAGTTGTGATCACGTGACGCTCGGCGTCAAAACAAGAAGCGCATGCGTGATACATGATACTCGGTACTCGTAAACCAAGACTTGTTTGTCTTCCAAGTCAAAATTTATAAAAAAAAAAAAAATCTTTGCTTGTCTTGCGGAACACTCGCAAACTGCATTACTCGCAATCTGAGGTTCCACTGTATTGCATTACGCACAGTGTGGTCAAGCCTCTTAAAACATAGCACATGTGAGGCTTGTCTCTGAGCACTCTAATCAGCATGCTAAGTGCTCACTGATTCATGATGAAACATACTCCTAAGGTACAAAAATTTGGTATCTAATGATGAGGTAATTGTTTCAAAGCAATTTGTTCAATGCTATAAAGGTATTAAAGTTCGATCCCAGCTCTAGACATGGTTGTCCTGAGGATACTATTTTACATATTCCGTTGGGTTAATAAAGCATTTAAGTCTTTTTATTGTCAAATTTTAAATCTTTGCATTTCATACATTGAAGGACCCAAAACCAGTCTCAGAAAAATTTGTCTGTTTGTCCGGCCAAATTATGTTACAGCATCTAGCGGGCTAAGCTGTAATTTGCCAGTTGTAATTATTTAAAACCTTGGCATGTCTGACAAAAGAAGTGGGGGAAACTGGCCGAGGTGTTCTCATTCACACAGACATTTAAGTTTGCTCTCTTTAAAACATTTGGGAGGATTATGTTCTCTGAAAAAACGTGTCATCTTTCTACACAGTAAAGTGCGTGTGGTGTTTTTTTAAAAATGATTATTTCTTTCTTTATTTCTTTCTTTATTTATTTAATACTTTGACTTGCTCTTCTCAATAAAGTATAGAGGGCAGCATTGGGTGTTGGATCTGAGAAATATTTGAATTTTTTTTCTAGTGTTTAAAAAAAATTCTCATATTATTCATAAATTTGCAGTTGGATCAAAAAGGAAATTCAAGCCTAATTGGGATGCAGTTTTAACCAGGCCCATGTACACCTTTTATAAGACATAACATATATATGTTTATATATAAAACATTGCTTTAAAAGAATGCATGGAAAAACAAAGATGATGCTAAGTACGTACTGTACATTAGCTGTGAGCTTAGCAAGGAAAGTTAGTTGATCACCACCTGCGAAATTCACCCGCTAAAACCTGTTAAGCTTGGCAGAGATGGGAAGGGAGGCACTTGGTGCTCTCACATTAACTACAGCTCTATGGCCAATCACGCAAGCGGAAGGAGCGGATAGCACTGTCCTCCGAGTGTGTTTCGCTGCCCCCAACGATGCGTGAGCGAGCAGTCCGAAAAGATGCAGTCGGTTGGTGTCACGTGGTTCGGAGGAAACACATGATAGTCTTCGGCTCTCCTGAATAAGTGGTCGTAGTAGCCTTAATGTGGGAGCCCCCTAGTGACGGGGAGGAATTGGATACAATTAAGCATCTGGATTACCTTTAAGGCTTTAATGTAACATGTAAGGGATTGAGTAGGTGCTTAAAGAATAATGAGGGCACGTAAAAAAAAAATTGGTTTGTTGAGTCCGAACTCCTGTTTGTATTTTTTAATATAAATATATATATATATATTAGGGGTGGGCGATATAACCAAAATCTCCTATCACGGTAGAAGCAATTTTCTACCTCGATAATGATATATCACAATATAGAAATTTGTATCTGAGAATACATTAATAAAAATTCAAACACAAAGAAACTGTTTTACATAATGTAATTTTATTTAAACTGTGAATTGCT
>JAOVVB010000043.1:23612931-23623377 GCA_028570985.1 Heterobranchus longifilis
ATTATTTTCCACTAATTCCCTCCCGTTCATTGCGCCCCACCTGTCATGTCTGTATTCCCCACTAGTGGGGCGCGCCCAACACTTTGAGAAGCACGGATTTAATGTAAGAACATTATTTACTGCTTTTAAATGTTAATAGCTCTGTTTCTGATCTTTTATGTTTGATGTATTTGATGAAAGTACTCGGAGGTGGAAATTACCATCACTGTAGTATTTCTTCTATACAACATATAGAATGTTCTGACTTTTTTTTTTACTTAAAAATTACATAAAAAACTGAGGAAACTGAAAATGTCACTTTGCACCAACTGGCGGTCATTTCACAAATTACTTTGAAATGCGACTGATTTATTTCGGCCGCTGTCCTTTTGCATGTCGGTAAGAGGCATTCTGGTTGGCTACCTACTGCAGTTTGAGGTGGTATCAAAAAGATTAAAGACTAGTTTTGTAACTTGCCAACAGATGGCAACACAAAGTTGCATGCACAGTCACAGGGAGGACTCACCTTAATAGGTCAATGTGCCAAAAACGTCATCCTGTGTACATTGGTAGCTGTGCAACAGGTGCTTTTGTTACCATGTTTGTTCCATGTCTGCTATTTCATCATATACAGAAAGTTAAGAACAAAGCGCGGACGTCATGAAGACGTTGACATGATTCGGCAAGTTTACGCCAAGTTGCAATGAGTCGCTTGAGGTGGTTTAACTGGCATACGCGCTTCAAGAGTGGAAGAACATCACTGGAAGACAATGAGAGGTCAACCCCAGAAAACGTTGAAAACATTCAGCAATTTGTGCATGATGATCATCGGAGAACAATCCACAAAGTTGCTGCCATTGTCGGTGTGTCATACGGAATAGTCCAGACAATCCTCACATACGATTTGTTGCTGCGAGGTTCATCACCAGGCTGCTGACCCAGGAGCAGAAGGAACATCATGTTGAAGTCTGCCAGGAACTCTGTCTTGGCTTGCCATGGATGACCTGTCCTTTATGTTGAGAATCGTTCGGTGACGAAACAGTGGTATAGGATGGGTATGACTCTGAGACGAAGCAACAGTCGTTACAGTGGAAGAGCCCATTATCTCCATGACCGAAAAAGGTGCGACAGGTTTGCAGCTCGACCAGGACCATCGTCTTTTTCGACAGGCACTGTGTATGTGTGAATCTAAAGTAAGTTTCTCTCTCCCCCTTCTCGTCTTACACAGTTACTGTACCCTTCCTCCACTCTTTTCACAGACGCACATCTGCAGTGGTGATATTTTTACCTGCTACATGTGATATAGTACAAGAGAACCTCATGAGTCGTATGCGAGGTGATAGCTCATCAAGACTTTTTGAACCCAGCAAAGGGACCAATGGCTTGTGATCAGTCTCAATATGGAAGTTGTTTCCAATTAGAAACTCTGCAGGTCAAGGAGACAAACTCTAAAAGCATTTTTTTTTTAAAATTATGTATCTAAATGGATTTATTCTCCTCTGATTTCACAAAGTTTTAAATGAATTATTGTATTGCAATGCTCTACTTGTGATATAAAATTATGTAATAATCTCAGAAAATAGCTATAATAAATTAATGCAATAGCATGGATAGTGCTATTGCACTCGTGTTTTGTGTACACTTAATATATGTTTAGATTTGACCCATTTTACAGTATGCTATTTTAACAGAAATTGAGAATTTTACTCCTGAGAAAAGTAACTTTGATGTAAATCTTTGATGTAATTTTTATTACTTTGATGTAATCTAAACTGAAGTTACAAATAACAACTGGAAACAGGATTTCCCATGGGTTTTATAAACAATGTGTCAGCATCTCTTTTATTTTTAAACACAATTAATTAATTGAATTAACTGTTTTAAAAATTGCATTGTAAAATTAACAGTTTAATTTTTCAAGTGTCAGTCATCTTTATTCCTCACAAATCTTGTCATAAAGTTACAGAGCAGTGACTGTCAGAAACGCATTTCCATCTTGGTGCTACAAAATATTGTTTACATCAGAGTGAGGTGATGATGGCAAAACAATGTGTTTTAACAGTAGTCATAATCAAACATTAAATAAGATGGAAAAGAACAGGGATTTTAAAATAACTGATGATCTAACAAAATATGATATAAAGCAGCAAGTTGAGTGCTAACTTAGGATTTGTTTGGGCTGACAATATAGGTGATATGGCATGAACCGAAACCACTGGTGCAAGATCAACTCTAGACTATGTGTGCATCACATAGAGGTATAAATCTAAAGACATAATACACTATATGGACAAAATTATGTGGACTCCTGTCCACTTTAACGTGGTTCTTCCCCAAACTGTACTATCAAAATCTTTGTATGCAGTAACAATATAATTTTCCCATTTTGGAATTAAGGGGCCCAAACATGTTTTATCATGACAATGCCCCTGTGCACAAAGCGAGGGCAATGACGTGTTAAGGTTCTAGTAAAAGAACTCAAGTATTCTGCACTAAGGTGCACTCCAGGCCACCTCGTCTAAGATCAGTGCTGCTAAATACATTCATGCCTTCAAAAATCTAGGTGAAAGCTTTTGCAGAAAAGTAGAACTTGTAATAACAGAAAAAGAGATGATATCTTGAAAGAGATGTTCAAAAAGCAAATATTGGTGTGAATGTCATGGTTGTCAGGAGTTGTCCTGGTTGTCACATTTACTTTTACATAAATTAACTTTTTTTTTTCCATTGATGTAAAGCTTATATGATTCCACCACTCACCAAAAGCATCTAGCCAGTTTGTCAACTGAACTTGACCTTAAATCAGGTAAAACTAACAAAAAAACTACCTGAGATTAAATAAAACGGTTCAAATTAGAGATCAAAAACATAGAAAATTGATTTAGAAAATTGAGTGCACAAAACTGACTTTTGTTTGTTTAACCCACATTAGTTAAGCTGCACACCTCTCCTATGTGGATTCATGGCATCTTTTTTTAAAACAACTTTCCATTTTCTGAAATGTTCATATCCTTAATTTATCATATCTTAGTATAACAATACTTAAAATTGTTTAGATTGTAATCTTAGCCCTCGTGTACGGTAATATCAATGTTTAAATCATAAAATCACTGATACAGTATGGCATTACATCTCTAAATCAAATTAAAGCTATTCTAAACAGATTTACTCCTTTCTGTACAGTCCCAATGCAAGGTCCAATCTATATACATTATAACCACACACTCCTTGCATATGATTTATGTAGTAGTCATAGAACACAAACATTTCACCTTAGTCCAAAATCTAACTGGTGCCAGCGATCCTATATTTGAGTATTGACTAGCATTGTTCAACATGGGTGAATGGTCTAATCAGCAGCTGCTGTTCTTGAATTCTCCATTTTCAGTGATGGATAGCTTGGTGGGGTTAGTTGGAGAGAGGCCATTGCGAAGACTGTGCATGCTGTAGCGCTCCTTGACCTGAGTGAGCGCGCTCATGAGGCGAGAATTAGCTGCATCAAGGGAGCTGATCCGCTTTTCCTGTGAAACACACAGAGCCATAAACACAGGCACGTCAGTCTCTACAGACACAAGAAAAGTAAAGTAAAAGAAAAGTTGGAGAAGTAAATGTTTTGCACACATTTCATTTTACTGCAAAACTAATACTCTAAATAAAGACTGTAATGGCATGGAGCAGTGTTTGTACATTTTTGGTGGATTTAGAAAACAACTGCATTCTCAAACAAAAATTTGCGAAAAGGAGAATCCGAAAGAAAAATCTCACAAAATAAGAGGTGCTTTGTAAGAATCCCACAAAGACTGAATACCGACCTGTAATGCAGAGGATGTCAATATTATAAAGCAAAATAAAAAATACAAAAGAAAAACATGAAGGCCAAGATTACAAGGTTTCATCGCAAATTATAAAGTACTGGGCTAAGGAGGCTGGGAGGAGCAGGAGGGGTATTCTAGGAGAGCAGCCAAAGCTTAAGCTCACAGGTACCAGCTAATAAATCTACTAACAGCACCACATTCAACAGAATTGTATTGGGGGAAACTTCTGGAAATCAAATAGTTACAACAAAGTGTACATCAGTGCTCATACAGAGAAGGAATCATTAATGGAATAAACCTGGTTCAAGAGGAAAAAAAAAAAAAAAAAAAAAAGACATGCCCCCTCTTAACTACATTAAGGAAACTCTTCCATATGCTACTTAAGCACTGTCAGAATGTATTGAATACAATGTACTCTAATACAATGGACTTTTATTTAAAGTCTGAAGCCCCAAAAGTACGTAAAAAAATCCCACATTAACCAGAAACATATTTGCCCTTAAGCCTTCATTACCAAGTCCATTTTGCCAGAGTGATCTGCCAGCAGTTCACAAATGTCCACTAAAGACAAGGCAGAAAAATATTGACACCAGTGTGAATTTGTATTTGTTTTCCTATGTTTACTCCATACGTCTCTATTCACACATGCAACTGGAAAAAAAGAAAAGAAAAAAAACAGACAAAGGCAATGCGACAAAGTCAGGCATAGTAAACTAAAGTGCTTTCAATATGTAATTAAATGAGATGAATCTGGTGTGAATTGGCCTTCAAGTATTAATCAGGCACATTAGAAATGTTATTTATGGACATAAATGTTATTTGTTTGTTTTCCCAATTAAAATGACATTAAAAGCATACCTACAAAGTTTTTAAGCACTTTTAAGGCTTTATATGGCGATTTTTAAATTATGTGCATTGCCTATATAAATTAGAAAGTTATGTTCTACTTCAGAAAAGCAATTCTGTATAGCGGCATGTGTGCATGTTGTTGAAATCACTCTATGCCCAGTGTTGGCCAGGATAACATAAATGGGTAAGACCTAGCATTTGCTGTAGACATTTGAAGCCAATTTTTCTGTCTCGCCTTCCTTAAAAATGTCCCATGCTTCCTTCCCTTGTCTTGTTCTGTGTCTCAAACTCTTTGTCTGCTTTTTACTTCCACACACTATCTTCCCTACATGTCTCCTCCTTGCACTGCTCTGTGCCTTTGCCTCTGTGATAACAAAAGTAGAATAAACATACCATACATAATATATTCCCAAGATCCTAGAACATTTTGCATATAATAATATATAGAATAGATGTTCATGAAATATATTTGTCAGCATTTGAGACTTCTCACTACACAGAGACAGTACTGATTAAAGTGGAAAATGAGCCACTATTAGCCTACTAATCAGGTTTGTGTCTCCTTGCTTGTTGTGATTCACCTTGGTGTAGCTTTCAAAACAATTGCTCATACTGTTCTCTTTGATCGATTAGAAAATATTGTTATTGTACAAGTTTTAGTCTGGCTTAGATCTTACTTGACCAATCGTTATCAGTTTGTACAGTAGATGTAAATACCATCTTAAAAAAGTAAGGTCTGGTATTCCACAAGGTTGTTTTAGACCCACTGTCTTTTTTCTCTACATACGATACCCCTAGATACAATTCTTTGTGACATGATATTCATTTCTATACCGATAGAAGTTTTAGATGCAGCTAGAAGTAATCCATCTGATTAAATAACAACTCTGGATGGCCTTTCTGTTTTCACCATATGCAGAAGTAAAAGACCTTTGTATAATTCTTGATTTCAGCCTTTCACTTGAAGCTCATTTGGTATGTAGTACCCGAGCAAAGAGTGAGAACTGATCTTAAATGATCCACCACAATTTAATTAATTTACTAATATACCTAATTTGATGTATGCTCTAAGTTTTTTCTCAGGGAATGTAGCAGATCTGGGAGGGCACATGGGCATGGAGTATTTTAGTAAACTTACATGTCTGATGTGTTAATTCTGGCGATAGTTCACCTGAAATTGTTCACTACTGCTGAAGATGGTCCACATGCACAGCCAAAGATTAATGAAATTAATGGTGCCACATACAAACTGGCAATGGATGTTCATTATATCGTTTTAGGACAATGTTCATTGTCAAAAGCATTATCCATGTATATAAATAGAAGAAAGGTTTTGCCTGTACATTGGTCAGAACTTGCTCTTTCAATGATATCTTTACATTTCATGCATTGGAGGACCAGAAACTAGCCTCTTGAATTCTCAAAAAATTTCTGTTTGTCTCTCTGTATATCTGAATGTCTGTCCAGCCGATTCTGTCACAGCATCACACAGAACGGGCCACACAGAATTTAATGAAACTTTTCCAGTCCTTCTGTAAATACCTGAAGTTAAATCTGCTAAATAAATAAAATCCAAATGTTGAGTAGAAGGATCAATATAGTGCTTTTGCCCTCTAGGTGAGCCATTTAATGTTATAATTTGAGGAAAAAACAGACAACCATAATGTGCCTACAGAGCCCTCACGAACCACAAACAAACACGCGACACAGCATGGCTTGCTCCAAAACAGGCATGTAACTTTTGAAAACTCTATCTTCCTGCGGGAAGTTTAAAACCAGTTTGTCTTATATGTTCCAAAACCGTTAATTAAAAAAATAATTTGCCAATTAAAAAATTTATTTGCTAATTAAAGAAGTCATGTAAAGGACCTCTATGAGATAAAACACGGCTCATTAGAGCTAACAACAGGTAAGGACATGTCATTGTTATGCGCTCATATCAAAGTAAAAGTAATGTTTGTAAAGTAATGTTCTGGATGTAATAATCTACTTTAAACAGGGAATAAGCCTGGTTTACTTCTTTGGCTGATGACAAAAAAAGTAAAACTTAGTGTAAACAAGGCGAAAGAAACTCAACCTTACAAAATTAAATTTCTTTGCATTGATAAGTTTGGCAGAGAGTTCTGCCGTACAGAAAGACAGGCAGACATGTACGTTGGCTTCAACCTGAAATAATAAATCAGTAATAATCACTGGTTACATAAAAGCTGATCAGCTTATTATTAGATTTAAATTTTTTTACTAGTTTTAAAACTTTTTCTAAAAAGCTATTTCTAAAAACTCTTTACATGTCAGTGACAGGTACTAACACTAGTATGAAATAAAATGTATTATTGTACTCAGAAAAGTGTTTTTAATCAATCACCACACTGCTCTCTCTATAGGAGAAAAACTCTACTTTATAGTCTCATTCTTAAACTCAGGGTTTAAAATACTAAAGATAAAAAAGTGAAGTTGCAGCCAGGCATGGATGTTGGGTTTGGGTAGTGCTCACACAAGCATAGCTGTCCTAGCTGCTCCAGAGTGTGATGCACTGCTTATACTTGCCAGTTTGTATAACTTCCGCTCCCTTCAAGACCTGCAGTTCATTGAAACACAATTACAGCAAGCCAGTCAGCAGCCTCTCTGAGGCCACAGATGAACACACTGCTCCTGCCTTTACCGCACTAATCCAGAGGTCACAAAGCTTTTATATGCATAGCCAAGATTAGATTTATAAAATTATCACCCAGTAAAATAGAATACACAGATTCTGGCAACAACTGAGTCCATGAGCTTTGACTTGCTATCACTCTACCTGTGCATCTATGATCTTCTGCTTTGCATCTATAACTGCCTGCATCTCTGCATGGTCTCTCTTTAGCTCCTCCTCCACTGCCATTAACCTGTTGTCCCAAAGGAAGACACCCATAGCACACACATAAAAACATTTGTTAGATGCCAATAAATTCTTAGATGAGATTTCAGATGAATACCACATGAAAACAAGAAAACTTTCATCAATATGAGGACAGAAAGAACATATGATTAGACCACATCACAATGTATAAAGTAAAAGCATGGCTTATTTAACCCAAACAAACTTGCAAAAAACACATGTGAAACTGTCTAGATTTTAACAGTGCCAAATGAATTGCAGTAAAGCAGAATCAACAAAAAATAATGAACTCAAATTCACAAGTTTTGTCAGTAGCATTTGTGTAACTGAAAAGGCACATCTAATGATCATTCGGAATAAGTCTGGTTTCTGATGATGTTTTACGGACTACTAAAAACATGCTGAGAGTGAAAAATGGATGTCTTTCAATTTTACTTGCCCCGTGCAGCTTCAGATGCTTTAGAGGGTTTAATCACAGACATGTTTAAAATAGATGGAGACAAGAGAGTCTGGCATTTCCCAATCAACAATAACTGAACAGTATCTTATGCTACTTTAATTCACAGGTTTACTTCATTTTTCAGGAGGACCTCTTCTTAAACAAGCTCCATGTTATCTGTAAACAAGCAGTGGCAAGAGCCAGTTGCTTTGATTTTTAAACTAATGCATGATTTATGCAGGCACTTGCCTCACCAACTGGAGTGAAGACTGTCATTGCAGAGTGCGTGGGAGAGAAAGCAGTGAGATCCAATAGCGCACCCTAGCGAGAGACTGGGAGAGATGAGCAACCAGCGTAGCCCACCTGGGAAAGCTCCTGGCTCACGATACGCTGTGTGCCCTTTAGGACACAGCATGACAGTGCTTTGGGAGATGTGAGTTTCGCAATAACCGCGAGGAATAGACCAAGTGTGTGTGCAGTGTACGGGGAGAGGAGAAACCCCAAAATGAGTGTCAACAAAGGGTGGAGGATGGCTGTGGGTGCCACGCTGCGCAAGCCTGGAAGTGTCTGCAGGAACTGCTAGAAGACGATGCAGCACTTGAGAACACACACACACAGCTCATCCAGCTTGAGAAGGAGGCATATGGACCAACTTCCAAAACCCGGTCTCAACATCAGATACAGTAAGTGCTACATCTTCAGAGCTTCCCCCTTATTAACATTAATTAATCATACTCATGGTTCACTGGGTGTCCTCCATGGACCACTTTTGGTAGGGACTAATAAGCCAATCTAGGCAAAATCTAATTTTGCCCTTGTCAAAGTTATATAGATCCTTACACTCGCCCATTTTTCCTGCTTCCAAATAAGTATTTGTGTACTTGTGTAGGTCTACAATTCTGTCCCTAGTGTCCTTAGACAGCTCTTTGGTCTTGCCCATAGTGGAGAAGTTGGAGTCTGATAGATTGAGTGTGTGGACAGGTGTCTTTTATACAGATAACTGTTCAAACAGGTGCAATTAAAACAGGCAAAGTGTGGAGGATAGGAGGGCTTTTTAAAGACCAATTAGCAGGACTGTGAGAGTCAGAATTCTTGCTGGTTGGTAGGTGATCAAATACTTATTTTATGCAGTAAAATGGAAATTAATTATTTTAAAAAATCATACAATGCGATTTTCTGGATTTCTTTTTAGATTTTGTCTCTCACGGTTGAGGTGTACCTACAAGGAAAATTACAGATCTCTCCATTCTTTGAAAGTGGAAAAACTTGAAAAATCAGCAGTGTATCAAATACTTATTTGCCCCACTGTATGGCAGAGCAGCCTAAGGAAAATGGAGTTTGAAATCTTTGCATTGCTTTTAGTATACACAAATATACCTGCGAATAATGCTCTTCATTTGGCTGTCCTTCTCTTCCTGTTGCTGCCGGAGGCGCTCCTCACTGTCCTCCAAGCGAGTCTTATACTCCAAAAGCAGCCTCTGCATTTGCTGCTCTTGTGCTGCAAGCCGCCTCTCATACTCTTCTAAGCGACGACCAGACATACGCAGCCGTTCTTTTAGCTTTGTGATCTCTTGTTCATACTACAGGAGTGATCATGTAATAAAGAATATTTATGGGAACGTAAAATATTTAATTAAACATTTTTTACATATGAGGCTGGAAAAGAGTGATTCATGACATAATATAGTGTATAATTATTTTTTCATGGTGGGTATAGCTGAAAAAAAAAACATTTTTCCCCCGTTTTTAATTTTTTTAAATTAATTAATTAATTTTTTTTAAGTAGTTTGTCTCCAGATACTTTGATTGTTACCTTCTCTACATGCTTGCTTTCCTTCTTGCTCTGGCCATCCTCCTCTTCCTCTTCGTACTGGCCATTATTCAGCACCCATGCTGCCGTCCGCTCCACCGGAGACATGGTAACTGATTCCACAGGAGAGTGCACCTGTAACGTGCACACACACACACACACACAATCATAATTTCAGAATGCACTGTCTGGACAAAAATTCAATTGCTTTTTTTTACCCTTTTCCTTACGGGGGCCATTGTAGCAGTACAGTTACTAAAGAACGGTCACTACACTTGGACGAAAATAATACTTTATGTGGGCACACACACAAAGTCACAATGTTATAATAAACAGTACACTCTTGCACAAATCTTAACTATACGAGACTGAACATGGGAAGGCTATTATGTGTTTCCTCCGAGACACATCACAGGCTAACATCATCTTTTCGAACTGCTTGCTCACACACTGAAGGGAGAAACGTAACACACTCAGAGGACAGCACTATACACTCCTTCCACTTGCACAAGCTCACAGACCCCCATGACTGGCTAGAGCACTGATTGATGTGAGAGCGCTAGAGTGACTATTTGTCAGTGACGGTCAGTTATATTATGTGCAGAGGTGGAAAGTAACGAATTACATTTACTCATGTTACTGTAATTTAGTAGTTTTTTGTGTACTTCTACTTTTTAAA
>JAOVVB010000043.1:23647893-23661525 GCA_028570985.1 Heterobranchus longifilis
ACCTCCACATCATTGCATTCAGTTTTTATTCACAATTTGTATAGTGTCCCAACTTTTTTGGAATCCGGTTTGTATTACTGTAATTACTGTGACATAGTTCTTGCTTTCAATGTACTAATGTCCTAATAACTTCCATTCTATGCTGCTTGTGTATCTGTGCCTTGACAGTCTGCCTTATTATAGATCAATTTATTTATGATTAACGTTAGTAGTCATCCTTGACAGTTTTAGAAAGTTAAAAGTTTCAAGCTAAAAATAAGATGATCAGTTTCAATCTGATATCAGTGATATTTCAGGTACAGTACACGTCTGCCTGTCTTTCTGTACGGCGGAACCCTCTGCCTAACTTATTAATGGAAAAGAAATTTTTTTTTGTAAAGTTGAGTATCTTACGCCTTGTTTATGCCAAGTTGTTCTTCTTTCATCGTCAGCCAAATATTCTCCCTGTTTAAAGTAGATTATTAAATCCGGCAGATGACTGTTCATAACATCACTTTTACTCAACATTTTGATTTAAGCGGCTAACACGGTGAGTTCAGATACTCTCCGCACTCACCTCGGTCTACCGTGGACATGTTCGTTCCAACGACCTGTGTTTTATCTCATACTGTTGTTTGACATTTACTTCTTTAATTAGCACTACGGTTTCGGAACATATGGGACAAACTTTTTTTTTTGTGTTTATCATCACATGTTTATTTGCTTCCTGCGAAGATTTGGGTACAAAACTGCTCAAAGTCCCTGCTAATCAACATGTTGACATTACAGTCGTTTCTGTGTGTTCCGCACACTCTGTGAATTTACAGTAAACTATTGTCGTGATTGACTGTTGAGTGACACGTATAGCCATGCTCACTTTGAGGGCAAAAGTACTGTATTCATCCCAAAAGAAATGTCTGCTGCGAGGTAATCTGGCACACATTTGCCCATAACGTCCCTTCTAATCAACATTTTGGTTTAATTTATGGCTCAGACTTAAGTTCAGACAAATACTGAAGGACTGGCAAAGTTTCATTAAATTCCATCAATCCAGTTTTGCGTGATGTAACAAAATCCGCTGGACAGACATACATATATAGACATACAGACAGACAGAGACTAGTTTAGGGTCTGACAACTTAGGAAACAAAGATATAGTTAAAAGAGAGTTCTGACCAATGTACTGACAAAACCTCTCTTATATTTATATAGATGAACATGTCATGTCTGGTGTTTACACAGTATTAGTTAATAGGAAGCGCAACCTGAGATAGTCAACCTGAGAACACAGAGGAGAGAACCAATTCAGTAACAGAATGTGTGCAAAGTGCTGTGACTTTTGGAAAGCTATTTGCAAGCATGGAGTTATGAATCAAGCATGCAGAAAAACCTCTGAATGTAAGTGCACAGACTGACATAGATGAGCCACTATCCAAATTTTAAGACTTCAGAGATAAAAATATTTATTCCAGTTCAGTCATTTTATATAATTTTTAAATGGCGGCACATTTTAACCACCTATTTCAAACCATAAGTAACGTTAACAACTCTGTAAAGTAATTAATATTACAAGCATGTTCACTGACATGATTCAGCATGCAAATGTTGGTCAGTTCATCCTATCCATTTAGGATTTGACTAGAAATTTAGGATTTGACTAGATTTTTACTTAAAATATCACTTTTGCAGTAAACTGTCCCTAGAACTGTTTGTTTGTCCATCTGACTTTGGGTAAAAAAAAATCTGTACAAATCAGATGATCCAAGCATACCCCGAGAAAGTATCCAATAAATTATTTTATGGGTAAATGACTTAATCCCAATTGTTAATGCATTAATGTTGATAGCCCTAAAACAAAAATATCAGCAAACTTGTCTCTCTCGCTCAGAGCATTAATGTGGTCCATTACCATTAATTATACAACACAATAATATTATTGTATGTTAATAAACAATAATATTTATTATTAAACAATAATAATTGTGCTATGGAGATTAAAAACAGATAAAATAGAAGGGTTGCGTCAGGAAGGGCATCCGGCGTAGAACCTGTGCAAAGTTGTAGTGCGTACTGGGTATTCCGCTGTGGCGACCCCTTGCCGGGAGCAGCCGAAAGACCAACAACAACAACAGTTGAAACCATTATGAAGTTGATGAACATTACCTTCTCTATAAAGATAACTTTTCCAGCTCATAAAATTGGGAACGGTTCTGGTGCAGTATGTTGCTGATTGAAGACAGATATTACTCACTGGCACTTTGAAGGGTGAGGAGCTGGGCCCATCCACGGAGATGTTCTTCTCAGAGGTGCCAAGGCCAGAGATGCTCCTCCGTCTAGGGGAGCGATCTGAGGAGATTTCTGTACAGAGAATAAAAGAAGTGTTAGCTTAAACAAAAATAACAGTAAACATAAATTACAGTTGGGTCCACATGTATTTGGACAATGGCATAATTTATGTATTTTTAAATTTATATATTAAATTAACTTCCTTCTGCTTAATCCTAACAACACAGAAGTTCTAGTCATAGGACTACAAGCAGCTAGAAGTAAGCTTTTTGCTCACACTAACTTTAGATGGCCTTTCTGTTTCATCAAAAGTGCAACAGTAAAAGACCTTGCTGTGACTATAGGATCCAGTCTTTCATTTGAAGCTCATGTAGATAATATTAACACAATAGCATTCTTTTAACTCAGAAATATTGGAAAGAAAAGGAATATATTGTCACTAAACAATGCAGAATTTTTTTTTATGTTTTTATTACCCCTAGGTTGGACTATTGTAACGCCTTACTCTCTGGCTGTTTAACTAGGTGCATAAACAGGCTTCAGTTAGTCCAGAATGCAGCAGCGAGAGTCCTCACCTATCTAATCCACACTGCATTGGCTCCCTGTGAAATTTCGTATTGATTTTAAAATACTACTTTTGACCTAGGAAGCATTAAATGGCCTCACGCTGCTATATCTAAATGAACTGCTAGTGTATTACAATCCGCCACGCCTACTTCAATCAAAGGATACAGGCTGCTTGTCAGAACTGCAGATAATGAAAACTACAGCAGGAGACTTTTTCTTACAAAGCCCCAAAGTTATGGAATAGCCTTCCAAATGGTGTTCAGTACTGTGCGCATGTGTATGTGTGTGTGTGCACGTGTCGTACAAGTCAAAAGTTTTCACACAACTAATTTAATGTTTTTTTAATTTTATTGTTTAACATTGTAGATTCATACTAAAAACGAGTGTGACGTGATCACAACTGAGCCAATGATTCTTTTCTCTCTTGCGCTGTGGGATTGTGGTCATGTGTCATTTTTATAATACACATATAGTAATGCATTTTTTTGTTTATTTTGTGTAGTGACTGTTGTTTAGTAAATGTACTGCAAAAACGCCCCCGTGAATAAGAAAAAAAGTTTAAAAAGCTGGAGCAGTGCAGGAGATGAATCTGTTTGGAGAAGTGATTCCGTTTCTGTGTGTGCGTGTGTGTGTGTGTGTGAGAGAGAGAGAGTGAGTGAGAGTGTGAGTGAGTGTGAGTGACTGTGAAAGTCGTCTTACACAGTAGCCCCCCTGCTCCTGCTTCTTCCCTCACCTGACACCAGATCTTTTTTCAAAAGTAAAAAGTGTAGGTTAAATTGTTGTATTTTTATGCTATATTTTGTATTAATTACTTTTATATGAATATTTTAGGTTGTGGAATGAATCATTGGAGTTTCCCTTTATTTTTTATGGAGAAATTCACTTTTTTCTTCTTCCTTCCATTCTTCACCGACCTCCCTCTAACTGCACAATTTGCATCTACCCTTATATGGTGTTTAGAGGTGTTACATTTTCTAATTAAATACTAACGGTATGTTACTCTTATGCGCTTCCAATGTACAGTAAGCTCATCTCTTAGCTCACCTGGGTAAGAGCAGATTTGGATGGTTAAGACCGCTTAATGCATCTGGCATTGATTGATTTTTTTTTTTCTTAACAGAAAATTTAAGAGAAATTTAGGAGAATGCTGCATGAGGCCCATTGTCCATTTTTTTTTAGTCTTGTTGCTCCGTAACATAAAAAAAATACAAGTTGTAAAAGAACAAGTCACTGATTCACTGTCTTCCCAACATGTCTATAGCGACACCAGCAAATGACTCAAGTGAAGACAAGGTATTCATATATTCACTGGCCTGTCTAGTAGAGACTAGGGACTTAAATTACTCCCAAGGATTCCATGGAGTAGCCCAAAAAATGTGAAAAACCAACCAGATGCTTCATTCCACAACCTGAACATATTCATATATAAATAATTAATATAAAATATCTTAAAAATATAACGTAAATACACTTTCATACACTAATGGAAACACTGCTCTGAAACTTCTTTACCAAGGAACCTCTCTAAGGTTCACACGTGCACACACACACACACACACACACTAACTGAATCACAGCTCTCTGACAGTGTCAGAGACTCTGGAAACTGGATCTTTAACAGGGAACCTTTCTAATGACAGTTGCTTTTGCTTTACGCACGCACGCACACACGCACCCACACCTGTGGTCAGTAAACAGTACACGTGCACACAAATGTTGACTATATGCGAGCTACTCGCAATCCAAGGTTTCAGTGTACTTGATGAAAAAATGCTAAATGCTAAAGAGACAAGCTAGACAATGACCAGGACACCCAAGACACTTAACACTGTAATGCCAAACTGTCCTTACTATATATGCAACTAATACTTACTTGATTGTGGGGAATTCAGACACAATAAAAAAATGTGGCAGTAAAATCTTTTTTTGGAAACAGATCTCCACTGTATGTGTGTCAAGGATGAAGAGGGACACAACCTACATCTGCACTATTTTCTCAGCTGCAGCTGCATAGCACCACATCCATCTCAGTTTATAAAAACCTAGAGAAATCAGCACATATTTAACTTCCCAGTTAGGACAACAATAAAGTTACTCCTAACATCTTCTACGCTTACATTTCATTTCTTGCATTTATGGTTAAACTGCATATAAGGCATCATGGACCACTTTGTATTTAGTGATCAGAAGCTGCAATGGATCCTGTGTGTTCAGAATGCTAAAGATGGCTGGCAATGGCTTGGTGCCTTGAGCCCATAGGGAGGCTGGAGTTTCAGTTGCCATGACCCAGTGGTCTTACACAAGGCATGGGGGTATTAGTGCTCAGCCCACTAATGCTCCGTTTATTCAATGCCATAGGTTTTTTACTTCCAATTAAGACGCCCATAGGAAGAAAGAGAGAGACAGTGGTATGCAGCAGTGGACACTACTGAAAGGCTACTACTGTACAGTAAACTGTCCAAACTTTCCCTCTTTCTCAGGCTTTAGAGAGTGCCTTCTGCATCATTCACAGCATCTTCAGACTCTGCAGAGAGAACTCCCACACTGTAGCCTGTGTGTGTGTGTGTGTGTGTGTCTGCACTCTCAGCTATGCATAACCTGAGAACAGAGACAGGCAGTGTGACTCAGCAATAAACATGCCCAATATTTGTAGTGTTTATAAATAAAAGGGATATCACTGCAGTTGAGAGTCAGCGATGTGCATGCAAAGTTCGACTTCTGCAGCATGACCCAGACAACTTAATAAGCAACTAGCACTGAACAGAAAAGAAGGTATAAATAACCTTTATCTAATGGAACAGAACAGAAATCTAATTAGGAGAGAGAGAGAGAGAGAGAGAGAGAGAGAAAGATACCTCTATCGCAGCTGTTGCCCATCACCTGCTCAGTAAATGTACCGGGTCAGCATCGCACTAGCCAGAACAGCCCTCATCCAATGAGCTGTAGAGCTTTCTTCCTAATTGTCCATTATTCCAAAAGACATTATTATGAGCAGCCTCTTCTGTCTTTTGTCTCTTTGGCATCTCCTCTCGTGCTCTCTCTAGATATCTATTTCTCTCTCTCCTCCTAAATGAGGTCTTACTTACTCTTGCAAAAACGCTTCTGTATCTCTCAGCTGGAGTCCCAGCATTCAGTTCACTGGACTCTCCTCATTTCGCTTTTTGGCCCACCAGGACAAGGGATTTTACCGCATTTATTTAATCAATCGCTGTAACCTCACTCCCCTGTTCCTTTCAGCAGAACTGTGAGCACTTCCTTTCTCTCTGCTTCTTGATCAGCCTACCTCGCACAGGCTTTCTCCCACCCTCTTCCTTCTCATCAGGCTCTTGTTGCAGTAGCCACACAAGCGCGCACGCGCGCGCACACACACACACACACACACACACACACTAGATGTTTACGTATTAGAACAGATTAAGAGTTGTTCACTGCCAAAAGCTTCATAAAAACAGCAACATGACAATTCAGGCTCTCAATATTACAACTATAGTTACAGAAGGGTTAATAAGGAAAAAGCTACTGCAATACCAATCAACTCAACCATCTTAATTTATCACAATTGTACAGTATTATTATCATTATGTGAATGACATAGCAGGCTGCATTAAAGTCTCAATCTTACATCTACTAATATGCTACCAAATAAATATAAACAAAAAAATGTCTCAGTCCAATATTTTCATAGCAACTTAAATTCATAAACATGCTCCATGTAATGGCATGAAGTTGGATCATTCATTCTTAATACAACACAAACAATACAAAGGCCTTTAGAAATAGAGTCAGATACATTTGGTAATAAAGATAAGTTTTTGGCATTTGGCCTCTGTACACCAAAACACATTTGACAAAAGTGTGGAATTAACCATTGGGTAATTACAGCTATTTTCTCTTTCTCACACACACACACACACACACACACACACACACACACACACACACACACACACACACACACACAGTGTGCATCATAAATAATTGAACAAACAAATATAAGGAGTTAATGTTAAGTGACATAACATTAATGCAATTTTTTTTGTAGTCAATGACTGAAGTCTGGTACTCAGACATGACCACATGCTAAGTTACCTACCGCAAGGTGCTTTGCCAGGCTTTTACTGCAGCTGCTGCTTGCTTGTGGGTCTTTCTGCCTTCAGAAAAAAAGCATACTCTACTGGGCTGAGAGCAAGTTACTAACTTGGCCTCTAAAGAATATCCCATTTGTTTGGCTTGGGTAGCTTTCGTTGTATGTAATTATCTGTCAGCAAATATAAAGTGTCCTATCAGTTTTGCAGTATTTGGCTGAGTCTGAGGAGAGACTATAGCCAATATTCAAAAATCATCCTGCTACTTTTATCAGCAGTCAGGTCATCAATGAACACCAGTGATCTGGTTTCACTGGCAGCTATATACACGTTTATGCCATAACACTACCTCCACCATGTTTGACAGAGGATGTGGTATGCTTAGATCATGAGCTAAACCTTTCTTTCTCCATACATTTTTTCTGCCCATAATTCTGGTACAATTCGGTCAATTCTGATGTCATCAGTCCACAAAATCTGGTAAAGTTTTCTGGTAAAGTCTAATCTTTTTTTCTGTAATGCACTTTGTTGTATACTGTCCATATTTATTTCATGAAGCTGTATCTTGAATGTAGACTTTGACAATGACACATGTAGCTTAAGTCTTTTTGACTTGGCTAGATGTTGTAAAATGATTCTTAATCACCATTGATAGGATTTTGTGGTCATCCACTTTAGTTGTGTTCCATGGTCTTCCAGCACTTTTGCTGTTGCTGAGCTTGCTAGTTAATTCCTTCCACTCCCAATGTTTTTGATTTCTCTCTGATGGGTTTATTTATCTATGTTAGCCTAATGATGGCCACTCTCACTTGCACTGACACCTAGCTACCAAACGTAGATTAAACACTCACCACCTAGTGGCCTTTTATATGCTTGAGTAATTAAATAAATACAATAAATAAATAAATAAATAAATAAATATCATGAATTGCTTTCATTACCAATACTGATTTCCTTTGAAGGAGAGGTTTATTTTTCTCAACAAAGTTCATTCTACAAATTTCTATGATTAAAAATCACAAATTTCTATGATTAAAACGGTGAAGAGGGCTGCATGAATAATGGAAAAAAACAACAACAACAACAAAAAAACAACACCACAATCGATTCATACATACATTTATGAATGACAGTGATTCACTTGTAGACATTTCCCTGCATTCATATCACGCGGCATTCACACGGTCATTTACTTAATTGATGACAACCCCAGATGATATGTCTATCACTCATTGGTCACACACTCGCATAGTGTAAAATGAGACACTCTTAATTCACCAATCAGACCAGAGATTAGTCAATGATTCAGTCATACTGTACAACTCGATCACTTCTCTCATCTGTCTTCCTCATGTGCAGCATTCCACTTTCACTTACATGGAAATAGACCTAAACAGACTAGTCACTTTACTTAGTGGAGTTGGAATAGCATGCTGTTATATTTTGTGCCAAAAACCTGAGCATAAATCTCTGTTTTGCACTGTGAGTTGATTTTTGCTTATTTACACTCTCATTAGCACATGTGTAAATAGTTTTTCTGCTTGCTCAATCTGTATTTTTACTCTCTCCTGCGCGTGCTCAAAATCACATTTTGCTCACTCCGTTCTCTTCAATCAGAGGCTAGAGGAGGGACAATACTAGCCAATCAGAAGCAGGAGACAGGCAATGTGCATCTGTCAAACCATTACATTTTCTTCTGTTGTTGCGTTTATCATTGCATGGTCATATCGTTCTTATTTTTTATCAGCATATAGTACACACAAGAGGAAAATAAATAAATAAATAAATAAAACATGTGCTATTGTATAAAAAAGTCACTTTTTATATTAGGACTTTATATTTCCCTGGATTCAAGCACACACATTAAATAATAAAAATACATGAAAAATATATAATGCTATCTAAACAAAGACAGGCATGTACAGTACGAATTGTGATATACTTTACTGTATTAATTAATTAAACCAGATGCATTGATTCAAGGAGAGACTCGAAAAATAGCGAAAGGAGAATGTTGACTAAGCAGAGAATGTTGACTAAGCAATAATACCTTGGACAACAAATAAATTTTATACTGTGAATTATGTACTTAATTTTAAAAGACATTTACATTATATACATCATAATAATGATGTATACCATGGTGATGTACTGTAGATGGCTAAGTGTTAATTTTTTAAATTATTTGTTTTATATATATTATTGTTAACAATTAAAAATAAATAGAATGTTAAGTTATCCATTTTGAGGGTCCTAAAATAATATAATATACTGTAATATAATATAATATAATATAATATAATATAATATAATATAATATAAAGTCCTAATATAAAAAGAGACCATTTATTTATTTATTTATTTATTTTCCCCTTGAGTTTAAACAATGTTTTGGTTGAAATTTTTTTTTTTATAGAATTGTGATCTCAATTCCCATAGAGAAAAATCATGATATGAATTGTGGCAAGAACCGTGCAGCCCTTATGGTGGACATCCATACAGTTAGTAAAATCAACCCAGTACATAGGTTTAATTCATTTCCATCAGCCATGAGAGAAAGAGGGGATCAGTATGATCTTCACTATCCTTAGCAAGGTTCAAACCTTAATGCGATGTCTAAAAAGACATGATTTCTAAGGCGAGGTTTCTGCAATCATTACAATGAAATAATACCTGATATTAAATGTACCACAGCACAAATGAATTATTCATATTCACTGGGACATCAGCCGAGGTAATTGTGAACCTCCACCCATACTGAGTTTTCTGCCTGGCACAGCTTCCATTTTTCTCTATGGAACCACAGACTGAATGACTTACAGGAAAGCCTCATATTGCAACCCTCATTATATTTTGCTTAATAGAATCTTGTCCTCCCGTATATTCTTTCTTATTTTATCTAATGATTACAGTGAAATTATGATAAGCAAAGCTCAAAATTTTGCCCCGTCTACTCACGATACCAGTTATCTTTTCAGGGTTTACCTCCTTGATTATTTGGATGTTTTTGTGTTTTAGAGAAACATTTAGGGGAATTTGATGTCACCAAACACTAATGTCTTCAAACCTAAACATTTGCAGCTGCAGTAAGAAAACATAGCAATTAAAAAGTACAACTCTGCACTCTTATTTCTGCATCACATAGCAAGATAGTCAAAGTTAACAAACACAAAGAAATATCACCAATCTTAACAGAGGCAAACACACACAAAAAAATCTATATTGGTGTTGTACATTTAGTACCTTGCTTAAACATTTGTTATTAGTAAAAATATCTAAAAAGCAGTTTATAAACCACTTTACAGTGGTTAAGAAGAAAAATATCTGCCACTGTATATTGCTAAGGCAGCAGTTGTCCTAACTCACCCATATTAGCCTCAATAGTCCAACATTTGTCTTACATCCCTCTGACCAAACAAAATCAAGTTACCGGCTAATTAACAGAGCCAGTGTTTTTCTGTGCTGGTTTGTCTTTCACCCTACTCTGGAATGCAGAAAAGCCGGCATGTCGGATCAGTCAAACCCACCGGGCTTTCTGTCTGACTGCTGAAAAGAGCCAAACAAAAGCAGCATTAATGCATGAACTGGCAAAATGCTGCACTTTGTTAAACATACATGCGCAAGCTGCAACTCTGTATCTTGACAGAGAAATAGACTTACTTCACATTCCAAGTATTTATGCCTGAAATTAATTAGCTGACCTCTGAGGCGGTACTACATTAATCGAGAAAATAAAACTAATATAGATAATTAAAAACAAAAAGGAAAATACAATTGCACGTGCTAAAACCTTTAGTACCCGCTGGTACTGCTGGTTCATAACTAGTTAAACTGGCTTATTACAGCTCAGTACACTGTTATCTTTCATTTATTCATTTATTCCTCCAGAGTAACCTTATCCTGGTTACTTTATGTAGACCTCACACTCTGATACCTCAGATTGATCAATATTTCAATTAAATTCTAAAGCCAGGTAAACAACAAACAGCATTGCAAACACACACAAACCTATACTGCTATCATGTGTGCATCAGACCTTCAAGACGCACCAAATTCCAACATGTTTTATCAGAAGGATCCACCACAGTACTTGTGTGAATAGCCACAGAAATGCATTTATTTCTCACAGTGACTCATTGTTAAGCAGCACATACATTAACATCTAAATAACCCTCTCCTCTTTGTTGACCCGCAAAGGTCAGGGAAAATGAATGGCAAGCTCAAAAGCAGAAGTTTGAGGCATGTTTGCAGCCATTGCCCTCATCCACAATGCCCAGTGCACTGTTTTGCACCCACGGGGTCAGTGGTCATAGTGAGGTATGCATACTCGATATTTGCTCTAAGAGAGAGAGTGTGAAGGAAAGAGAGGGACAGAGACTAATTTAATGTCTAAGACAGACTCCAGTTTTATTTTCAAATTCCAAAACCCACCCCTACTAGCAAATATCCAGAAGCCCACATTAGTGAGAAAGTACAGCACTCTGTTGGGTTTAGAGGACAATGTTCAGCTGACTTTACCCTACTTACAGCTTCAGTTTATCAGTTAATCTAAAACAAAACAAAAATGAGGGGAAAAAATTAGGACACGAGCGCAATTTAGGAAGTTATAACTGGGAGGCCACCACATAAAAAAAATTTTCTAATTAAAAATTCACTTTAAAAATGCCTTCTTTTCTCAATTCAAATCTTAAACTGGGATTACACTGTGTGATATTCAGCCCGACCTCGGCATCACATAATTGAGAGTCATAACGAATAGGTCAGTGGTCTTAAAATACATAATGTACTGTGCTCACCAGGGGCCAATTTGAGTGCAGCTGCATCCCATGACGGCTAATAAACTTCTGGCAGTGTTCAAAATATTCGTGTATAAGTGCTGCTACAACATTCATGTAGAATCTAGCAATAGGATTACACAAATCTTATTTAACAGCCGCAACATGGTAGTGCTAATGGTCAAGCATAAACAGATATTGGAATTAAAAGAGCAGTTTGCCGAATTGTGACAGCATAATGTCTGCAATGTCTCATTACATTTGGATACTCTGAAAGCCCAACATTGCCATGACCTTCATTTTCATAACAAGTACATATAAAACTTTTGATAGCAAAAGAAGCACCATCATATTAATTTAATTTGACATGAAGAAAACATTATTGCACAGACTGTTGCAGAATTCAACAATCATCTTGTACACACATACTGGTCCCATATGGTGACATTTAAGATATTAGCCAAAAATCCATGTGTAGATTCCCAGGAAATTGTGAATTTCATTAAGTGTCTTACCCAATACAGATGCTCCCTCTGTTGGATACTCTGGAAACTGTCCTTCAGAGGGCACACTGACTGTTCTCCTCAGACTGCGGCCCTTGGATGATGAAGCGGTAGGGCTTTCATGCGCCTCTGCAGGCATCTGGGGAAAGGTCAAAGGTCTTTAAAAAGAAGTCACTTGGGTCAGTTTGATGACTGCTCCTAATGAATATTTTTGGACACAAACGGAGTTCCATACAGCATTTCAAATTAAACAATTATAAGACTATATAAATTAAATCACTGTGACTTAGTAGAGCTGCTCAATTATGGCACAAATAATAATAACGTCAATGGAATTATGAACTGTGAAACAGCACATCAGAAATTGAACCAGGAATGACCATAAATGGAGATCACTTAAATCCATTATGATAAAACAAACAAACAAACAAAAACACAGGTATGTTTAATAGTGATGGGTGGAAAAACCTCTTGTTAGTGGTACAACAGTATTTGAAAATAAAATATTTCCATTTGCTAGGGAGCATAAAGATTGGACTTGAAAAAGGTCATGTGATGTGAAGTCCAGAATGACCCTGTTCCAGAACAATAGTAGTGTCAGGGTATGAAGTGAAGCTTATTCCATCATGCCACTTGTACAGTGCCCACGGTATAGGCCTGGGGTATCTGGGGTTGCTTCAGTTGGTTGGTCACTTCTTCATTTAGTTGGCAGTACTGAATAAACAAGTGATTAATGGAGTTTTTCTTACCTGGTGGTTTTATAGCATATAACCTCTTTTTACTGGGAAGACTGGGAACTTTTATAAGGGAAACACACAATAAAATCTGTCCCAGTATCCCACTATCTATATATCCCACACCCTCTCAGTGGGTGAAGAAAGAAAAGAGGTCAGAAAAAGGTCTCACCTCTTCCTCGCGGTTTAGCAGGATTAGTTGGTTGTCAGTTAGGATGCAGTACTTCTTCTCCCAGACGCTGGGGTCTGAGAAGGGGGACTGGCCACAGGAGAAGCGGTGGCTTGGTGGCCCTTTCACATCTGTACACAAGGGAAGCAGAAACACAGCACTAAGCACTGGGGGGGAAACAAAATCCTTAAAGACAATGCTCTCGGAATATGCAACTAGCTCATATTTAATTAAATAAACAAATAAATAAATAAATAAATGTAAAAAACAAATAGATTTTTGTGACCGTTTAATCAAGTTATGACTCAACATTTAATTTTTTTAAGGATCCCAGTCTTCAAATTGTAACAAAATCAGAAACAAATGTAATATTAAATCTGGATATTTATAAAACTGTAATAATTACAAGATTGCATTCTTAATTGATCTGGCATCTCGTATCATGGTAATATTGTATTGCGTAGTGACCAGTGGTATGCACACACACACACACACACACACACACACACACACACACCCACACGCGGGGGAGGG
>JAOVVB010000043.1:23668493-23684899 GCA_028570985.1 Heterobranchus longifilis
ATTATTATTATAACAGCTCAAGGAGCAACATGTTTGTGCACTTTCTAAAGATTTTAGTTCTGTTTTTGAATAAAGGGGTGGAAATTAATTGTTTTCTTGTTTTATGTTTTTATCCGATTAATCTGAAAATAATCGGCTGATTAATCGATAATTAAAATAATCGTTAGTTGCAGCCCTAATTTATTTCTTTTCATTTTTGTTTTAAAACTAGACTGCCTAGATTTTGGTATTATTCATTTATAAAATAAATGTGAGGATTGGACCCTTGTGTGTTCTTATGATGTTGTAGCCCATCTGCCTCATGGTGACTAGAATACATGAAGTGGTCCCTGTGGTTGCAAAGAAAAGTTATTTAAGTGACTATGCTTTTTTTCCCTCCAAACTCCTATGGCCATTCTCCTCTGACTTCTCAGAAACTAAGCTTCTGGTCACACTCAATGAATGTATTTAAATGAATCTCAATCTGCGATTGACCACAAGTCAGTCAGTTATACATTTCATAGACAGAGAAACATGTGTTATGCTAAGTAAACTGCACTCCTCCACAGGATGTACTCCTCCATGCTCCGGACTGGGTGGCTAAAGAAAGTGCTCTTTTCTCTCCCTCACAAGTCAACACCTCACCAGCAATGTTGTTCAATATTTAAATATGTCCAGCTGATTTGCATGTCTCTAGCTTTTCATTTCCCCCCAGAGTAGGAATGTGTACATCTCCAGTCAAAAGGGTTTTGCATGTTGTGACTATTATTATACAGCTTAAAACTACACAAGTGGTTAAAGGAGATGGTATTCACTCTTTATAACTCTTGAGCTCTTCATATATAGCATATATATTCTGGATAACACAGGGACATTCCTGAAGCTATACGAAGGCATATTTGCCTTAATGTGTCCATAAGCCCATGAAAAACCTTGAGTAACACTTTCACATCCAGCCTTTCTCTAAAATTTCTCTCAGCATCCTCAGTGTGATGCCTCTCTTTTGAAAGGCAGAGTTTTGAGATTTCTCATGACTTCTGCTGACCAGTCTTTGTAAAGATAATAATGCTTCAGGTGGTGTGGCTTCATTCTTTGTCTGCCTGTTGAAACACTTATTTGCATACTAAAAGAGCAGAGCAGCTTCCCTCCTCCCTCTGCGGGTAAGAAAAGGGGAAAATTGAGCAATGAGCAGATATGGGGGATGGAAGGAAAAGGACCTGTGTCAACCAACAGACTGACAACCAACCCCAGGATAAGCCTTCAACCTCTGAAGATCAGAGATATTGCCAGGGACTCTACAGGAACACAGTACACTCCTAATTAAATTTATTATGTCAAAGCTGGCACTGGCATCATTTAGTTTAGTGAGTTTCACATACGCATTATTTTAACAACTTCTTCATTCTGGTAATTCTAAAGGGAAAATCCAGTTAGTTTATTTGGGGAAAATAATGTCATCAAATAAGGAAGAGAGTTCACATACAGTGAAGTGAAACACCAATGATAAAGCATACTACTGACACAAGCTAGAGGTAGAAATTCAAATAAAATGTTATACTCTAAATAAATATCTTTTGTAAGGAAATTTAGTCAATCTTCTTTTAAGCGGTGATTGTTATGCCCAAATAAAGATCTCTGTGCAAAAGAATTAAGCTAATAGTACTGTCACAAATGAGTTAATGGTTTCCCTTTGGCAAATAAACCCTCTGAATTAAAGTCACAATAAACATTATTAAAGTAACATTAAAGGTCAACATGGATGTAGGTGACAACGCCAATGGCACACACTTAGGAATGAGATCACAAACATCCTACCAGCTTCTGCAGTCTCTGTAGATTCTGGCTCATCTCTAGTTGTCAGAATCCTACTTAAGCGCCGTGACATGGACAAGAGTATCCCAGAAAAAGGGAGGCCACTCTGTTTCCTCTGTAAAAGCTGGGGTTCCGTTCTAATGCTGGTACCCGGTTCAGAAACTGACCGTAAATATGGTGCTCTTTTGTAGGCTGAGCATGGCAGGTCAGGTGGAATGTGTTCCAGTAGCATGCCTGAGCTGGTGACTCTACTGACATCAGGGAGGTTGGCAGGTAAAGTGTAGCAGCTCCTGTTAGGAAAGGTCTGATCTTGGATGAGTACAGACTGCTTAGACCGCATCCTTCTCTCAAGAGTGTCCAAGGACTCCATGCGGGCAAACCTGGAGCGATGTTTTTGCCAGGGCCTGCTGAGGATGCTCCGTCGATGAGGACTTTCTCCATCAATCAGGCTCCGAGATTGGTTCCTGTTAGGCAACTTGTCAATGGTAGCTCTTCGTTCCAGACTCATTTGAGCAAGTAAGCACACGAGGCAAAGATTTTCCTCTCCTAATATATGAGCAAGACAACAAAGACACTGATTCCAGAGTTCTTCAAATTAAAAAGGTTCTTTATCTCCTTTGTTTCAATCAGTGTTTTCTTCCATTGTACTTTTAAGTCCGAGTGAGCTAGTGTAACTAGTGTAACCCATTTATATGACAAAATGTTAAAAAAGGACATACGCAATAAAAGGTAAAAACTCCACTTCGTCTAAGAACGCGTCCCCCTACACTTCCGCTATCACTTCCTGCTTTGAGCGCTGCTGCTTTGCTTCCTGAGAAGAAATGGGGAAAATACCCACACTGACGCTTGCACATGTGATCCAATCAGACAGCATAACATCACAGCAGTGCCCCTGGTTGAGGTTATGTTAACCTTTCAATGATGAAATTCTGCTGAACTTTAGGTTCAGAACGTTTGGTTAAGAATAATAGACACCAAGAGTCAAAACGAGTCATTATCTAAAAAGAGTCTAAACAAAAACAAACAAAAAAAAAAAAACACAGGGCAGAATAGACTAGACAGATTTAGGTTGTGGGTTATGAATGTTGCCACTTTTTTTTATAACAATAGGTTTATATTTCAATGATGTAAACTGAAGATGCCATATTTCACATGATTATTGATGCGTGATATTCTGATAATGTGTAATGATGTGCATATCTTTTATATATAGTATATCTATACATACATACATACATATCTTTTAAACATGCACACACACACACACACTTGTACAGTATATATAAATAAAAGTAAAAATTTATATTTTGTAAAATTGTATGCTATCGACACTCCACACGCAATACATGAGGGGAAAATACAAAATACATGGAGGGGAAATATACAGAAGTGTTTTGCGATACGGTTTGTAAACGTAAACGATACGGTATGTGGTAGGAAAGCTGATTCTTTAGTTAAGTAATCAGAACACTAAACTAATGAGCTGTTGTTTAGCAGTGTTAGAGCTCCATGAAGGATATGTTAAGCCCACTGAAAAAGACCTTATTTGGTTGTTCTATTGTGCAATTATGAAGCAAAATATATAAACAACGTGGTTCAGAGCCCTTTGCAGCCTGAGACTCAAGAACAACAGTTTTAGATTTTATTATTCCTGCAACTTGGGCCAATGGAATGACAAAGGTAAGGGAGAAACATAAGAGAACTTGTAGGGTTATAAAACAGGCAAGCTACAACATTGTGACTGATCTCTAGAGGACCTGTAATCTACAATCATGTTTCTAGCATTGATCAGAGTTCCACATAGTTGGTTATAAGGAGGGCAGTGCTAGCTCAGTGGTTAAGACCTTGGCCCACTGATCTGATTGTCAGGAGTTCAAATTCCAGCACTCATAACCTGCCCCTGCTGACCTGTGAACAACGTTCGGTATAAAGGTTACCTGTAATGTCTCTTTTGGTTCTGCCATTGAATAGTTTACGATTTACTTTTACATCTAAATTTGCTTACTATGCTGACATGCTTATCCAAAATTATTTACAAAACAACAATGTGAAAGAGGAGCATTTTCACCATCGTGGAAGTGTGTTAACTTATTATCTTGGCCAATAGCATCCAAGTACAGTGGAAGCTCGCTTCAAGAACATAATTCGTTCCTACGTTCTGGTCGTAGACCAATTCAGTTTTTTTCCATAGGAATATATTTACATAGAATTATCTGTTCTCAGTCACTATAAACTATATTTAACTTGTAACCTATTTTGTTTATATCACAAAAAATGTAAGTATGAAAAGCTTTAATTATACAAAAAATACAGCACTAAATACATATACAAACTGTACAAGAGAGAGCGAACATTCGTTTTTACATGTACAGTTAACGCACCTGTCTTTGGGAGACTGGCTGACATGAAGGAATGAAGGAGAGAAAGATGGGTGGGGAGGAGGTTAGTGTTAGGAAGGAGAATCCCCTTCCATAATAACGCTGGATCATTCTCCTTCAGGGGTTTTGTCTTTTTTGTTTCTTGGCCTCTGGTTTGTTTGTGGCAGCCAATTTCACAAAAAAACAACACCTTTAAACGCTCATAAGGTGTAGCACTCTCTTCGCCACAGTTTTGTTAGGGTGATACTTCTCGCCAAAGGCTTGGACATAAAAGAATTTTGTGCAAAATTGATTGATCATTTGCGCAATCCGCCACCACGGACTGAGCAAAACTGATAATGCGCGATGCACCCATACATTTATTCAGCTGTCAGCACGGCTTGGGATCGCCGTTTCTGGCTGGTGTTCGGAGGGAGAGTTCGTGAACAGAGACAAATTTTTGGTGAATTTATTTTGGTCGAAAACCGATTTGTTCGTACTCTGGAGCATTCGTTAAACGAGGTTCCACTGTACGTCCAAATGATTATGTTCAACATTTGCAAAAAGCAACTAGAGGAGCATAAGTAAGATCAATTCAGGAGAGCCATATACACCACTTGCCATGAAACAGCACCGCAAGTTATTCTGTCTTGAGAGAACTCTGAATGGAAGCAGCTGTTATGTGCAAACATAGGACCTCCAGCAAGGAACACACAGAGCTATTTCCTTACTACTGTTTCCTGTTTACATGCCCTTTAGACCTCTTAAAGGCACCGACACAAATCTTGCACATGTGTTGTCCTGGAAGAAACACAGATGCAACTGCTTGATTTTTTTTTACATCATTAACCCCACAAAAACATTTATCTATAGCTTATATTGCTTTTTTCCCCCTCAAAGAGGTAACTGCAGGTATTTCAATCAAAAATGAACACTTTCTCATTCAACAACATGATTGCTAAAGGCTTGAATTCCTGTCACATTCAGCATTTCCGGTGCTTCATGAGCCCCCAGGAGGAGATGTGTCTGGACTGTAGCAATTAACACCTTGTTACAGCTGCAGTATGAACCAGGTGCTCAGAAGGTGGGTGTGAAAGCGGTCATTAAACACCAGCACCCTCTTGAGCCCTGCTGAAGGACTAAAATAGTCCCAGCCTTAGTGCTCAGGGACACAAAGAACATCATCTACTCACAGGGTCTAAAGCATGACGGGCTAAAGGTCACATTACATTTTAGCATTTCAGTATGATTAATCTGGAAAGCAAACAAGGCTGGAGAAATAGCCTCATTCACCATCTTTGTGACTCTGTACTAAACAATATACCAAGAGGACACACCACACCTGCTTAAACAATCATTCTACAAAACATAACCAAACAGTAGGTCATCATGCAGTGCCACCATTTATTGTGACAGTATGAGGTTTTTGTATAAAACCTCTTAGTAGTTTTCACAGACTGTCTACCTTTTCATCATCACTTGATTTCCAGACATTTCAGCATTGTTTAATCAACACATCTCTGTGCTTCTTTTAACAACTACAAAAAAAGTGGAATCTTTTAGGAACTCGCACACATAATTTAGATTCTGAAGCTCATAATGTGATTATTTCAAGTTGATTTTATAGTGTACCGTCTGGCCAAAAATAAAGTTGCACCCTGTACGAGTTCAATCAGTCATCTTTAGCTATGATTACGATACACACTACTGTGGTCAGTTCATGTGTGAAAATGAGTCCTCATGCTCACAAAACCACTCTTGGTTATTTACGTGATAACCTGGTCACATTCAGTACATTCAGGTCATCAGCTGACTTCATTTTATTGCCACTTGACATTGTTTGACCTGACCAACTGAAGCAACCCCAGATCATAATGCTGCTTCCAGAGGCTTGTACAGTGCCACCATGTACGATTCGGCGCGTCGCTTCATGTGATTCCCTTCTTAACCGACACCCCAGACACTAAGTCTGGATCACATGATCTTTTTCCATTGATCCAAAATAGCAAATTGAGGCCTTTTTTCTGATTAGTCTCACTAACAAGTGGTTTTCTTATGGCCACACAGCTGTTTAGTCCCAACCCTGAGAGTTATCACATGGAAATACTTTCATTATTAAGCATAGCCATGTTTTTTTACTGTTTTTAATTTTTTTTTACAGTGCATGTGTTTAAGTGATTTTTTTTTCTCAACCACAAGAAGATTCTTAACCCAGTTCCAGCAATTTCAAATCTCCTTAGCCATTTTCTTTGCTTGATTCAGCCCAATAATTTAACCCTTTTGAAATTGTGACTTTTTTGGACCAGTTTATATAAAAAAAAAAAAAATCAAATGTCAAAGATTTAACAAAACATGCACTTATTTCCTCAGATTTATTTCCTTATGACATGTTTATAATAGGAGTTATATTTACCCTTAGTTAAAGACTCAGGTTTAATCATATACTGTACACTTGAACATCAACTGTAATGGACGTTTGACAGCTCTAGTCTATAGTGATCTATAGTGCCTTAGAAATATTTGGTATAGCAGTCATTATAAAAAAAGCATGTTGTTTCCCTAATGTGTCCTTATACTCCTGATGTAGAAGGACACATTCCTGATGCTTTAAAGTCAAGGAAAATGACACATTGACCAAGTTCACTTTGCCTGCTTTCAGGAGGGCTATGGTCTGTGCAGAAAGCCAAGAGGGGTAAGGGCATAGAGACAGCACCTTACCATTAACTAGCCCCATGAGTACGTCAGTCTGTGTGTGTGTGTGTGTGTGCGTGCGTGCGCGTGTGCGTGTGTGTGTGTGTGTGTGAGAGAGTGAAAGAGAGGGCGTAAGGAAGGAGAGAGAACAAATTGGAAGGAGAGGGAGAGGTAGCATGAGGGAGAGCTAGAACACACAAGGCAGAGTTAACGGTTGCATTTAAAAGAGTAAAAGCTATGCTAAGGCTGGCCAATCCAGCACTAACAGAATTCAATTTCCAGACAGTATTCGTTCCAGCTGGGAGATAAATCCCTCTTAGCTCAAGCTCTGACAAAGTGCAAGTTGTAAATGGCTCCTCACTATAAACAGGTCCAGGAAGTCAGATGAAACAAAAATCTAAAGACTGCATTGGGAGGATAAAATCCACGTTGGCCAAATTAGCATTAGAGGGAAATCTTCTGTTTCTAATCTGGTAAAGGAATTCATCTCTTAGGTGAGATGATCTAAACCCATAGACCCATAGACACTCACCAAGATGACCAGTTACCAATCATACCAAGCTGTAAATGGAACAGTAGTAGTGATCACTCAAACATGAACAATTGGCACCATGTGTTTTTCCCATTACCAAGAGCAAACCTCATCCCCAGAATAGGTGGGAGTGTATTTTTAAACTCATGAGATTAAAACTCTTGTCTCTGAGCTCAACCAAGGGAAATCCTGCTACTCCCCACCAGTGGAGAGGCCATCAGGTCTACACTGAGGCAAAGGAAGGGACACAGTGAACTCTCCATTTCCTTTCACAACCAGGCCAAAGTAAACAGGTTTAATACAAAATAGCTGCTTAAACAGAGTCACAGATCCAACATTTCCTAATGAAGAGAAACTCGATGGAGGTTAAAAGAGCACTAGAGCATATTAAAATAATGTTATCTGTAATGTAGACAGACATTCTGAGGGGAACTGAAGGAAGGGCCTTCATTTTTCCTGGAAGCAGCTGATGAGCCTTTGTGCGTTTTACTGCCTGTCCGGCCATGGCGTCAGAATGGGATAGGAAACGGATGTGCGGGACGAGAGAGAGAGAGAGAGAGAGAGAGAGAGAGCAGAGCTGTTCTAAATCTGTTAAATGCACACCCCTGATAACAGACAAGAGGGCACCAGAAGTCCAGTGAGATGTGACCTTCACTTCACCACAACATTGAGACCTTTCCTGTTTGAGCACATGACGTGGCTCTCGCAATTAAAAATAAATAAATAGTGGAATAATTTCACAAGGTGCTACCTGGTGAAACACTGTACACACAGCCTCTAGACAGCTTGTCTTTTCCTTCTTTCCTGTCTGTTTACACAAAGGTGCCATATCAGTAGAGCACACTGAGCTGGTCCCAGTGATCATCTCTAAGAAAGCTATTTCTCAATGCAACTAATCAAAATGAAGGCACTGTAAAGAAAACGATCATTTGAACCAACACAGCACTCAACCGAGCAGGCAAAATATACTGCTGATGTCCTCTGTACAATGCATGGACAAGCAGAGACAAGCCACATGCATACACAGAGACAACAAACACACAACGACATGCACACATACACTGATCCATGAGTAGGATTGTCTTAATCTTTCCATCTGTTGCAATTTGGCAGCAATCTTCAATCTCCAAGTGCCATCATATGCAATGTTTGCATATGAACATGCTAAACACTTTCTAAAAATTTGTTATTTTAAGTCATAAAGAATGACATTGAAATGATGCTTTACACGTAGACTTATATTCCTTCAATATCAATAAGGCAGGTCGGATAGTAAAGGCAGAAGAGGACACCTAGGTGTGCGGCTGCAGAAGTTAGAGAGAAGCAGCACAAAATATTACAACACAACACCTTTCTACATGGTACTGTTCACATACACTGATCATGAAAAAATATTAACATTAATTTATTTATTCTCTATACCGTTTATCCTGTAAAGGAGTGTGGGAAGCTTTGAGCCTATCCCAGGAGACTTTGGGTACAAGGCGGGGTACACCTTGGACAAGGTGCCAATCTGTCGCAGGGCACACATACACAAACTCATTTACACTCTATGGGCATGTGCATTTCTTTGGACTTCTTTGGGAGGAAACAAGAGTATCCAGAGGTAACCCACCAACATGATAATGTGCACCCAAGTGTCACCCTTGACCAAATGCCAGCCCGTGCAGTCTGACCTTACAGAAAAGCCAATGTAGTACAAATTGCTGGGGGAGAAAAAAAAAAAAGAAAAAAAAAAGAGACATTGCAGCCCCTGATAGAAAGACACGAGAACACCCAGTGCACCATAGCCTGCTGCACACGGGTCCCAGTGGGTAAAGAGCCCAAGACTGCCGACCCAGGTTCCAAACTGCCTGGATCCCAATGCAATTGAACATCCACGGGATACACTGGGCAAACAAGTCCGATCCACAGAGGCCCCACCCTCCATCGAACAGGACCCGCTGCCAACCTCCTAGTACCAGACACCACAGCATGTCCCTTAGAACCACACCACGAAGGACAGAGCTGCCCCTGTGGCACAGGGGGAAATTACATGATATTAGGCTTAAATAGTTTGCGCTGAAATGTTATGGCCGAACAGTATACAGGATTTGCTAATAGACTGCCTATTGTACTATTATATTTAAAAAAAACTGAGACAAACTGGCCTCGATGCTTTTTTATTATAAAAAAAAATAAATCATGAATGCAGAAAAACAGGGATCTAAAAAAAAAAATCAATAAAATTTGGCATTTACAGTTTAAAGATTCAGTAAAAGTTTTAACATCAACTGCTTAGAGTTAGACACCAACAGCATACTGCCAAAATGAACACCACAGAGCTTAACTAAAAAACAATGAGCCAGGAATCTGAAGCTGACACAGGGCTCAGGTCTGTGTTCAAACGCTCAGATGGTGGCACACCCGAGTGTGCAGTCTTTCCAATAATGATCTGTACTGGTACATGTACTGGTCCTGCCTCGATAACTCTGAGCCTAAGCCTGTCTACCTCCAGTGCCCAGCACTTCTCCTCTGTGTTTGTCAATTTTCTTTTTTCTCAGATTTGAGATTTTTTTCCTTCTTCATCAGTTCATGTGCCAAAATACAACTAAATGAGTTATAGCACCCTATACCCTTTTATGGGGATTGGCGGGAGTTTTACTTATGCCAATTAGGAACTAGGCTACAGGATTCATCATTATAAGAACACGTGTTAATGATATAGGAACAATTCTGCATTTAAAAAAAAACAAACAACAAAAAAAAACACATCATGAATCTGACATAGACCTAAAAAAAAAAAAAAAAAAATCTTAGGACCTCCCACTCCCCCATCCACCAAAAAAAGCTGTATTGTTCCACTGAGATTTAGAAATGGCCAATTAAGTTGATTAATCTAGCATTATTCAAACAGTTAAGCACTGGTCTTTTTGGGCTTGTGGCTTGCTTGTTAGAAAACACATAGGAAGCATGCAGTGTGCTAGCCTGTTGGTAAAATAAGCTACTCAATAGCAAACAGAAGCATAATGTTTGCTCTGAGACCTGTTCTATTAGAAGTTAACATCCAGGTGACAAAGATGGCAGCAGTGGTGGCCTAAAGAGCTGCTGCATGTCTGTGGTCATTGTATTTACAGGTAAAAATTCATTCTACAGAGATTTTAATATGACTCCTAATATAAACCCTTAAAGATGGACAACTGTGGTTACTGAACAGTTTCCCTAACTGTTAAGAAACCATATTGAACTGCGAAAAGGAGATTTCTTGTGAAGCCAGGTAACAGTGCCACTGTTTTGGAGCCTACAACGCTGCTTTTGTTAATGCAATAAGTGTAGATACATGTCGCTTATGGACAAATGCATGTTTTTCCACTGCAGAAGACTCTCCTGTTAACAGGAGACTCGCAGGCCTCATGTCTGGTTGATAAACTGCATACACTGCTCATTACACAAAATTCTTTTATCATAAAAAGTAGTCTAACCTACATCCCACCACACGTTGTTAGAAACAAAGACATGTTTGAGACTGGGCTTGAGGGAGGAAACAGGTCTAAACTTGGTCTGAGACCATGTGAAGTTCTTGTGACCACAACAAGGCAAACCTAAGACAATTGACTTGGTGCTTGAGGCCTTTTCCCCATAAGCCTCTGCAGTACATCAGCTGATTTTAAATCCTCCAAGACCAAGATAAATAAAAGCCTCGAGTTTCCTTGATAAACTGAACTCAGTACTTTAGAGACGCACATCTTTAGAGACGGTAAGTGGTGCAGAGAGAACAGATAATCGGTAGGAATAACTGTCCCTGATAATTCTGTGGTCACTTGTACAAAACAAAGACATACTTGACACACCCTTTTCTTCGTTCATCCTTAGTAACTGCTCAATGTTTTATCCTGTTTAGAGTCGTGATGGATCGATTGTCAGTCCCAAACATATTTACACACGTATTTATAGACAATCCGTAGCCAATTACGTGTAGTCAGTCTACCTACTGCCACGCCACATTAACCCTTAAAAAGCTTTGGGAGAATAATGTTTCATTCAGTAACATGTAATGCAAAATTTTATGGAAGATGTTTTTTTAATGTCCTCATGTTTTGAAAAAAAAGGACATTATTTTGTAAACATGATCCCTATTCTCCTATAAAAATGTCAATTTAAACAGAATCTTTACAACATTAATAATAAGTATTTTATGTAAAAAAAAATTTTTTTTAAATCAACAAAACTCTAGCAACAGTAGAAACTAGAGATTCAAGCTAGGATAAACAAAATAAATCCCAAGCATGGTAAAGACATTCTCCTTGAAATGTTCATAAGACTTCATGCAAGTCATGTTAAGATGATGCTTTTGCCAAGTGAGGAAGGAGACATATAAAAGAGTCAAAGAACAAGAATTGCAGTAGGAGCCTTATTGAGTTATTTCAGCTTTGGAATGCAGTGACGATCCCATTGGTGCCTGCCCACTGAGGTCATTCACAGAATGGGCTGCTTACATCATAGCCCTCAATCCTGGATTATGACACTCCCATTGAACTGAAGGGCTGATGGGGTTTAAGAGTGGAGCGAGGGATATTGGGAAAAAGGTGGTGGTGGAGCAAGGACAGACATCTTTAGAGACGGTAAGGGCAGGAGTTTTACACAATCACGCTATTCACAGTTGTACCGACACAGACATTCCTCCCCCAACCACTCCTCTATAAGACAAACACATTTAAGCAATAATGTTGTAAATAAAGAGCTCCTGTAGCATTGGACAGAGAGGCAGTCACCTTCACCCACTAGAGGATCACTGGCCCATGCTTTTAACACAACCAGCAGTGTGAATGTGCCAAGAAATAGAAAAACCCTAAATTGAACAGCACGGTTTGAATTTAGGTCCTACCACCTTTTGCTTTCCATTGATAAATCATGTACACAAAATTTCCACGTCTGCGTGTGCGCAGTGTGGGAGGGGGCATTTCATCACAGCTCTCTATTGGCAATCAGCTGCTCACAGAAACAATACCTGAGCCACAAAGCCCTAGCCTATCCTAGTTTACTTGTGAGATGCAGACTTGTTTACGTGAGATAAACACAGAATCCTACAAAGGATCATGGTATGTATTCAAATGAAGCCATTCTCTCAGCTTCGCATGAACAGAAAACAGGACTATAAAATAGAAATGGACATTCTGCGACATTCACATCTCCCCCAGGAACAATATGCTGTAGATAATCATCTGTCATTCATTTAGCTCCCTTTATGATCATTCTTTGCAATAGAACAGCTTTTTATTGGTCATCTCAATGAGTGGAATTCATAGACAAACTAAAGCTAAACAAGGAAGAGGTTGTAATCATTGGTATGATCTAGCTGTGACTCAGCTTGGTCTCAGTGCTACAACGGTTTCAATTAACACTGGTAGAATTACAAAAGTGATAAGACCAGTGTAATAACACCACAATGGATCTGAAAAGACAGGTCATTAAAGGAAACTTATTAACAAAGAAAATTTCAAGAGGAAAAAAAAAACTTTTTTTTGACACAATGTTAAAAGGTTTCTAAAACCTCATCAGAACATTAACACAATCATTTTCCTAATGATGTAAACCATGCCTGTCTCCTTTAATCCAGTATGTAAGTTTAGGAGATTAAACAAATGCACTTAAGTGGTAGAGCATGCAAGGCTGGACACAACCAGTCTTCTTTATTTTACATTTGACAAGAGAAATTTTAAGGTGCAAATGAATGAATGAATGAAAACTCAAATCTGGCAATGAACAGGAGACAGAACCTTCTTCTGATGGATTATAATATTGTGCAACAAATGCTTGCAAACAGCAGACTTGTTTAGTTTGAGGACGTTGGCACTGGATGAGCTCCTTTCAGCTGGTTTCCAGGGTTCTGATGAGGATCAAATGAAAGTGTGGAAAACGGAATTGATGCACATCGTAGTTGCACCATGATTATCCAACACATGACAGGTTAAATCACACTGATTAACAGGTCCATAATCTCTGTTTCACTTCAATAAAATTGAAAGAATAATCTCCAGACTTGAATGCTTTGGAACTCCAGGACTTTCTTACGACACTGTCACTCTTAAGCACACTACACACATTACAGACTGGCCAATCACTCCAACAGCACATGATACAGACACTACAGAATAATCACAGACACACAGAGTTACAGTGAAGCCACGGGTCACTCTTCATGCTTCAAACTTTAAACTGTGTATTTGGGCTTTCGGATATGTCAGGTAGAACAAAAGTTATCATTATTTTTATAACGTGTAAATTTGACCATTACCGAAAATGCCGAACTCACAGAATCACAGCATTCGGTCATAGAAACAACCATTTTTTATATATCTAATATATGAATATACTTTTTTGCTCAGTAATGGTTGGGTAGTTGTTTATATTGCCTAGGTGGTGCTGAAAAAAAGGATCTGTCATTTTGTACTGCACAATCTTGAGCCTTATATATGTTTATTAAAATAAAAAACAACAGCAAAACAAATAATAAATAAAATCCAGGCACCTTTTGCAATTCTTATTCTTCTAGTTACTCCTTAGCCACATGCACCATCTACTGTAACTAGATATGTGAATTCTTGCTCGGTGTTCTTCATCTATTTTTATATTCATGGTGTTAAGTTATATTTCTTGTTTTGAAATGCACATGACTTTTCATTAATTTTCATTCCAAAAGTCTTTGCAGCTCTGTAATATATAAAGATGTACTAACAGAAACAGTACAGAGGTGTGTGTGTGTGTGTGTGTGTGTGTGTGTGTGTGTGTGTGTGTGTGTGTGTTTACAGTAGGACAGGCTTTAACGCTATAACATGTTGCTTTGTTGACTCTCCTGTGTTCACAGAGGTGCTGCTAGCCGGCTAACTTAGCATTTATATCACTGTCATGATTATTAAGATGAACATTTTTGCTGCTGTAATTATTTCCAGCTCTTCAAGGCAGGAGGCTTGTCCTGGACATGAGGTGTAGATCAGAAGGTTGTTAGGAAACACACCGGTATAAAACTTACCGTACACACGCATCCATCCCTGCTGCTGGCAGAACGAGTCCATTAGAATGCCGTCGAGCACCGGGTCTACGGAGAGAGAGCCGCCCTGAACCGAGTCCACGTCTCCGCTCATTGAGTCGGTCTCCATGCCGGGTACACCCCGCGGTATACTCACTCCCGGTGGCGCAAACTCCGGCCCCGGACAGCCTGCGGTTGAAATCCCTTTCCACGGCAACGAACCGACGCCCACTGAACCACCGTCAGCCCCGGGCGGTGTTTACTGACCATGGAGAAGTACTGTAGCTCCTGTCTAGCAGTTAGCTAGGCTCTCTGTGTGTGTGTGTGACCATCCGGATCAAATAGCAGTAAGGATATGTTTCATAAAAAAGGGCGGTTTTGTTGATATATGGAATGAACACACACCAGGCCAGGAGGCAGTGTGTCACCGAGTCACAACGCGAGTTAGAGCTCTGCCATGTCCTCAGTGTAGTTCTGAGAGTAACCGGGGAGAGAGAGAGAGAGAGAGGGAGACGGAGAGAGGGAGAGACACGCGCGCGCTTTGTCCAGTCCGCCGTCACAGAGACTACACTCGGAGTTGATACTGAACAAAACTAACACTCACTCGTTTCATCTGAAAATAAATATCTTGCCCAAGTCTCAGATTTACTCTAACAGCGTCCCTGGATTTACAACTGAAGTTTTTTTGTTTCTCCTGCCGAAGTTTTTTCCGCTCGGTGATGATCCTGAAGCTCTACTGCTGCTTCTGCTCTTCGTTAATCCGCGCTTCCCTCAGCAGCTCTGATGGGCTCGGCTCCGTCTCTGCTCCCCGCGCCTGCGTGTTCGCTCTGAAATGACTTTCACACGCGCGACTCTGAGCTCAGACCTAACAGCTCTTCTCCAGTTTAAAAAGCCCCTTCGATCACATGGCTTTGGGATTCAGGGATGATTAGAGGATATCCGAAACAGTCGATGTCCGAACACGGACATGTTTCAGGGCAGTGGACTGGGCGTTTCATCGATTAAACCCTTCTTCATACTCGTGTCACATAAAAACATTGTAATTTACTAATTCTTGAGGCAAATCTAATTGCTTTTAGATTTACACCGATAATAAAACACACAGCTGTGAGTTATTGAGCTCCTGAGACACCTGCTGGTTAACATCGATATACAGTATAAACTCTACAGGTAGACTTCTGGCAATAGCCATAGGCGTAGGTTGAGGGGAGGCGGCCCCTGGCGGCTAGAATATGTCACTACATTCAGTCTAAAATAATTCAATTTATGTTTCCCGTATATTACACGAGTCTTTCTAAATATTAAAGATACATTTTACATTAATAAAAAATACAAAACAGTACTATTTCACAGTAGAACAAAAAGTAGTTCCAATTTGTAAATTCCTTTAGTGCTAGTTGCAAATATTAAACATTAATGATAATTTTTATTTGTTAAGAAAAATATTTCTTTTTACCACTTGTGTATAGGAAGCATACCTAAGTACATTAATAGTGTATTTGAACGTTGTAAAGAATGCTGAAAGAGTTTTTTTTTTCATGTATGTACTTTATGAAAATAGGCATTACATACAGTATATTTTTATGTATTAAAAGAAAGATACTTTAACATCACACATTGTCATTTCAAAATAAGTGTATTACTATTTGAAACTACATTTTAAAGTAATACATTCCACTTTAGTACTCTGTAAGGGTATGCATTTTAGTAAGCCTACTTCCAAACTTACTTAACAAAACATGCTTAAAAAATTATACTTTTTTGCGCATAAAGGTTTTGAATCTTTTAGTATGCTGTAAGGAAATACAGTTATATACATGCTTTCCTTCACATATAAAATCATACTTATAAAAAAATATATTTGTTAATGCAACTTAAGTGTATTATTAAATATAAATTTTTATAGATTGTTTTAGCATACAGTGGTGTGAAAAACTATTTGCCCCCCTCCGGATTTCTTATTCTTTTGCATGTTTGTCACACTTAAATGTTTCTGCTCATCAAAAACCGTTAACTATTAGTCAAAGAT